>NAJQ01000030.1:0-18965 GCA_005059865.1 Friedmanniomyces simplex
CGAGTCGAGTTCGAAAAGCCTTGGCATTCCCGCGGTCTACCGGTACTCTATGAACGCAACGTGAGATGCATTGCTCTATCTATCTACACGCACCTCAACACATCGCCAACATGATCTGCCAACGCTGCCTCCAGCGCCTCGCGCGCCGTAATGCTGCCTCCTCCCCCCCTATCCGCGCCTTCTCCCCCTCCCCCACCGCCCGCTCCACACCCATACCCGCCCAACCCACCACGGCAGCAACCAACCCTCGTCCCGCCGGCCCCCCGGCAGAAACCTCCACCTCCTCCGCCGCGCAGCAGCCCCTCCGCACAACCCTCACGCCGAAATCCTCCAAACACAAATTACCGCAGAGCAGTGTGCCCGCGGGAACGGTACTGAAGGGTCTAAATTTCCTGAAGAACAAGCAGGATCCGATCGCGATGGAGGACCATGAATACCCGGACTGGCTGTGGAGCGTGCTGGCGAAGAAGGAAGGGCAGGGGGATGGGATGGGGGTAAACGAAGGGGATCTATTTGGTGCGTGGACTACACCCACCCCCCTACCACGCGTCCTGTGACACAACGGGAAGGAATGTCCAGCTAATACAACTATGCTACAGCGAAATCCAAGAAACAGCGCCAGAAAGCCGCCAAAGCGCTGCGGAAGACGCAGTTGCTCAATCCGGAGGCGCTGGTGCCGAAGGTGCCATTGTATGAGCAGAGTGTGGATTTGCCCGCTGGTGATGGGACGCTGGAGGGTGCGATGGAGGCGGGGGAGGCACGGAGGGCGCTGAATCAGGCGATGAGGGATCAGAGGCGGAAGAAGATTAAGGAGGATAACTTTTTGAGGGGTATGGGTTGAGTTGTGTAGACGGTGTACGACCATGTGGAGAAGGGCTGGACTGGGTGGCTGTATTTGCTCACACACCACTGGGCCTTGTGCTATAGGAGGGCTGGCTCTCGCGTACAGAGTCCAGAGTAATTCCCGAACCGGCAAGGAACGTATGCCAGGTCACCAACCCGTGCGTACCAGCGACTGAGCTTTGCGATACTCATATGTACACTATACGGTACGATCTATGTCGAGATACTCATGTCCAACATCGTCAAAGCCAACAACCACCAGACATCAGCAGTCAACGCCACACCTAGCTCAACTCGTTCACCCACAGATGCAACATCTTAGGATAATTCGGCGTCCCCAACCCCGTCACAGGATCCCAGCCCGGCGCGCTCTCGAAACCCGGCGTCCCGCGGCCTTGGTTCCCGCCCTCGGTGATATCATTCAGGACCTCCGGGTGCGCGTAGATGACCGGGTTGATGAAGCCGATGCTGCTCTTGCCCTTGTCGAGGCGCGCCTGGTTGATGAGGGTCAGGATGGAGCCGGTGGTGGGCGAGGAGGCGGAGGTGCCGTAGACGAGGGAGAAGTTGCCGTCGATGGCTATGACGTAGTTTGCTCCATTGGCCTGGGAGGTGTCAGTATGGGGAGAGCAGCACGTATGGGGTAGTGTATGGCTTACGCTCAGATCCGGGAACCCGCGCGTCTGCTGGCTGTTGTTGAAGCGATCCGCTCCATACGGCGGCGGGAAGTCGGCGAACCAATGGTGCACGGCATTGGCCTGGTATTCCGGCAGCGGGAAGACGTTGCTGAACCCACCACCGCTGTAGATGACCGTCTCGCAGGCCTCCTCGGGCTGCGTGCCCGTTGCCAAAGCGGTGACGATGTTGGTGTTGTTCTTGACCTGCGTCGCGCCCACGGAGGTGATGTACGGGCAGGTGCCCGGGAAACTGGGGTTGAAACGCCCGGAGGTGCCGTTGTTGAAGGTCGCGTTGACAGCTCCGACGGGGCTAGAGATGCATTGGCCCGAGTTGCCGGCAACGCCGTAGTCGCCGCTGGAGTAGAGGACTGTCACGCCCATCATGCCCAGCTTCATGTACTCGTGGCATTGGCGCTGCTCGTAGAAGGGAGTGAGTTCCGCCTCGTCATAGGCGTACGAGGTCGAGATGACCTTGGTGGCGGCGAATCCGCCACAGTTCTCGGGCCCTTGGTACCCGCCGTAAGGGTCGGGGTATACGGCGTCCTGGGAGGGGTCGTCACCGCCATCGTATGTGCAGTAAGAACCATCGATGGCGTCGAGGAAGTTGTTGAAGCTGGCACCTTCGACGAGATCGCCGGCTTGGTAGAGAGTGACGGGCTCTAAGAGTGATGGGTATAAGCGTTAGCGGATATCTCGGAGAGTCAATACAGGGCACAGCCCTATCGGTATAACTCACGTGGGTATACTAAGGTCATCGAGTACTCCAGATCTAGGTCGGCCTCGCCATTGAAGTTGAAGCTCATGTTGGTCTGCTGGTTCACGCCCCCGTCGATGCTGTCAAAGATGGGCCGCTCGCCGACGGAGCGCCGACTGAAGTTGGCGAAGAAGAGGTCCAGGTCGGAGGGCACGTACGCTTCAGGCGTGTACTCCACGATGCCGTAGCTGTTTTTGGGGTTCGCCTGGTAGTTGACGGGGAACTTGTACAACGCGCGCAGACAGTCGGGCGTGATGTACATGTCACAGTTGGCCAGGTCGTTGGTCGGGCGGTGGTGGTGGGGCATGCGCCAGCCGCCTCCAGGGCCTCCCCAACGAGGTCCGCCGGGGCCCTTGTGTCGGCCGAACGATGCGTCTCGCTTCTCGAGGTCAAGGCTGTCGCTACGGGACTTGATCTTGGCGTCGAAGTGGACGGTGGGGTAGACAAGGTCGACGTGCTCCTTGAGATGAGTTGGGATGCTGTACTCGTCGCAGGCGACATGGGGCTGTCCAGTCTCGTGCTTGTAGACGTGGTACTTTGTCCTGAGGAGCTCTTCCGCCTCGTCGACAGTAGCGTCAAATTCGAGCCAGTTCAGCCCCTGCGACTGTTTGATGCGGGAGTCGGAGATGCCGACCGAGGTGAGCCAGGTCTTGACGGCATTCACAGTCTCGTCGCTAGGCGCGAAGGCCTCTGCAACGTCCTTGGCAGACCAGTGCTTGCCGTACTTCGGCGAGGTCGGGACGGAGACCTCTTTCAGCCAGTTCCAGCCCTGGTCCACATTGCTCTGCGTAAGGCCGACTTTCATCGGCAGAATGGCCCGACGATCAAGCGCATCCCTCTTGGCCCATCTGGTTGGGACGTCGGATCTCTTCTCATGCAACGAGTGCGGAACGCCGACCGGCGATGCCACCGCGGCAGCTCCCAAGGCGCTGGCAGTGATGTAACGAGAGAAATGCATCTTGCTGGAAGCGAAAGTCCGATGCTGTAGAAGTCAAGCTGGTGCAGAACATGGGAAGAGACGCGGTTAAGTATACTCGCCTTGTCGGTGTACTATCTGCTGGCAATCCAGTCTCCGAGCCGCCGCCTTCCTCTTGGAGGTTGGCGGCTTCGTCCCATCTTCGGGTTCAATCAAAGGATCTGCCAGTCCTTAGACGACGTCGAGTTCGCTGTCTAATCAAGGTTGCAGGCTGCGATGGGTGCAGCCGCGCCCGTTGTGGAGCCGCATCAGGCTAACAACCCCGGGTGAACGCTGTCATATCTGCTGCGGCGGGCGGGCGCAGATAACCAGTAGAAGGCCCTCTGACTGAGTCTGGTGGTAGTGTAGGCTGTAGTCTAGCATACACTGCCTGCCCGAACAGGCGCACTCCGGTGGCCAACATGTACTCCGTATGCACGCCGTCAATAGTCTGCTAGTCCGTTTGCCTTGCTGATCGGGTAGAAGATGGCGCGGTTGTGCGCGAGTGATGTCCTTCCTCCTTGGCATTAGCGCGAGATGTCGACAAGGTGAAGTCCGCCAGCGGCAGATCGACAGCCAAGCGAGAAGAAGTCTGGAGAAATGATCAGCGCACTACTACAGCCCACTCTCAGCTTACAGATCTCTCCAAGCAGAGATCTGTGTGCGCTGTAGCATGCTTATGTTGTAGGGAGCGGGAGGCTTTCTCACAAGCGATGGGCTGTGTACCAGCCTGGAAGAGCACCGCGGTTGAATGGTGAATGGTACATGCACGGGAGGGTCCAGCATTTTAGCTCATGAGCCGGATAAGCTCATCAAGCAATCACAGAGCGGGAGTGCCTGGCGCCAACAAATATTGCGCAAGATAGCAAGACGGCTCGATCATCTGCACGCGCATCTCGCGGACAATCCTACCGTGTCCGTGTTTGCCTGCAGCTCCATTAGAAAGTGCCGAGGCTCAATAGGTAACGATTGAAACAAAGACGCAGTCCTCTCCAGACGAAGCGTAGTCTCTGCCATCAGCTGCTCCGTGTGCAACACTGCCTGCTGTCATCTTATATGCTCGCCTTCGTCCCAGGTAACGCGGTGGCGGCGGCATCCAGACACATACCACAGCCTTCACCGGACGTGGCGTAAGAGGCACCGCCGTTGCGCTCTTAGCTGTCCCTAGAAATCGTGATGGCAGTAACCTCGTATAACACGACTACGGAGCCCTCCAAAGTCGCGTGGCGGCAAGACTCGTCTCGGTTCTGTGCCCTTCGACATGCCTATTGCCGCTGTACACGCAAGTCGGTCTATTACCAGCAAAGGCAGAGTAGTTGTAGGAGCATGCGTTTTACGCGAGATACACCTCCCTCGAGCGTCTTCGTACGACTTCATCGAGCAGGACTGCACAACTCATCATTCGTGATGGGCCCACATCAAGGGCAACCGAGCTAAAGCCAGACCACCTGTGGTGCGGTACTGTACACCCTTGAGCTTGGCGGATCGTCGGGTAGGCGGTTGGTGGCCTCAACCATACCCGTTCGAAGTGGCAGGAAGACGTGCCATTGGGACCAGTATGCTGGCCTTTGGCCGAGGCGGATGCTCGTTGCCAGGACCTCGGGCACAACACGGACGTGATCGACGCGCCGCACGCCCTGTGTCATGCTCGCAGCTTGATATGGGTCTTGGGCACTCCGGATACGAGGTACTATTCGCAGTGACAGCGATGCGAGCGTGAATACTCCGCCTAGTGAGACAGCCTGGAAACGGCCCAGTTGATATCGGGCGCCATTGCCAGACAAGCTAGTCTCCTCCGAACGTAGACGCAATGCGGAGCACCGACTCAGCGCCACAGTTCTTTGTCGACGGGTGATGTGGGAGCGGGAGGGGAGGAACATTGAAGACGAGGTGAACGGACGAACTTATACATATACCTCAATCTCCACAAGTCGTGGACGGGCCGCTCCTCCTGCCGCAACCTTACCACGACTTCTCTGCTGTGGGGTCTCGGCTTGTGACGAGGGCGCTTTCATACAGCCTCGGCTTCACATGGCAAAGGGCAGAGGGATGGGCTCACTAGGTACACTTTCACGAGATGGTTCTTGCGGACCTCTTCGCTGCTCCTCTATTTCACCAGGACATCTTGCATTCACTTCACGACCATCCGGACCTCACACCCTCACAGATGCACCCAGAAATAGCACCCCACCTCAGCCATAGCGGCTAAGCATACCCCCTCCACCATGGACAACTTCAAGGCGTTGCAGGTACGACCGTGAATCCATACAGAGTCCGAGACCACCAAGTAACACCCCAGCAGCAGCAAGCCGAGCGCCTCATCCTTGACCCGCGCTTCCACGACCCCCTCGTCCTTCTCAAAGCCGTCCGCAATGGCCTCGTCTACGGCACCAAAGTCCGCTTTCCCCACGCCTTCGTCATGGTCCTCCTCTTCCGCTCCGGCACGCTGCGGGAGAAGCTCTGGCTCATCCTTAAGGCCACGCGGCAACACGCCACCAACCTCGCCAAGTTCGCTCTCCTCTACAAGAGCAGCATGCTCGCGCTCAAGAGCGTCAATGGCGGGAAGGAGGAGAGCGTGCACACCTTCCTCGCGGGACTGTTCGGCGGCTACTGGGTCTTCGGGCACGGGCGGAGCGCGAACAGCAGTGTGAACCAGCAGATCGTCATCTACGTCTTCGCGCGCGTGGTGCTCGCTGCGGCGAAGCTGGCCGTGCAGCCCCCCGGAGACAACAGTCTGGTAGCCGGCAGCTACGGCGGACACGGTGGCAAAGGCCTGCTGGGCCTGAGCGAGCAGCAGCTGGAGGCAGTGCGGCGGAACAGCTGGCCCGTGTTTGCCAGCTTGAGCTGGGCGAGCGTGATGTGGCTGTTCAGATACTACCCGGACATGCTGCAGCCGAGTCTGAGGAGCAGCATGACATACATGTACGTCTCTAGCTTCGTCTTCTCTCCTACTTCACCCCCTTTTCTTTCTTTTTCTTTCCTTCTTTCCACTGACCCCGGGGCTGACGCGACAACTCTCTTTGCGTAGATACTCAAACGCGGAAAAGTGGGATGGCGCGCGCAATTTCCTTTGGCATAACAAGTGATCTGCCCATGCATAGCGAGGCGCTCTTGGAGACATGTGGTTGTATATATTGTCATGATTGGGACTTAGAAGCGCAATGCAGTGTATGATCTTGATGAACGGCAGCCGCTGACTTGTTGCGCTTCAGTTTCGCGAACTCTGAACATTGGCACGATCTGCGGACGTTTATCTACACTTACAATCAGCCAGCTCTGCCGGGCATGCCTGCTAAAGTCGACTAAGAGCGTAGCACGGGGAATTTGATATTCAAGGGCAACGGCGGTGGCGAGCTTAGAGGACATGGAATTGTTCGCGATGGCGTAATGACTGTTCCTGCTAAACCAATCCTTCATATGCTGCAGTTCCCAGGGTGATACCGCACGCGGGTGATGTTGGACCGCCGCTTGATGAAGCGATGCCCAGTCTCCGGCCGCAGATGGCGTCCTGGCGAACCCACAGTCGTCGACCAACACAGCCCACCTCCACCCACAGTCACTGCGAGGCCTGCCTTGCTCTCCAACCGTGTGGAGTTGACGACTTCGACTCCTCTCGCTCGGCGGCCTTGAACTGCTTGAATGTAGGGATCGGCCGTCGTTGGGCGTACGCTGCCTACCGTTAGCCTTCACAATCACATGTTGGAGAGTAGAGACTCACCGCGCTTCTTCGCCTCACAAAACCTGTTGGCACTGTCTCGGCCCCTCGCTTCCCTTTCCTTCGCTGCCATGTCTTCCACCACCTGGGGGTGATCGCGGGGCAGCTCGATCAACGTCTGGAAGCGAACATGTCTGCGCACCGTACCATCCGCTGCGTGACGGTCCGGGCTCGCGAACGGACAGTTCTCGTGCTGTCCTAATGCGCAGGCGGCCTCATCGTACAGGTTTCCCAACGTCAGCCCGGCCGGATTCACTACATACTCGTGCGCTTGGATTGGCCTTGCACCCATCGCAGCTCGGTGCTCTGCAGTGCAGCAATGGACTTGCATCGCCATCTCGTAGACCGGAGGTTGGCAGATGAGCAAGCGGCGGATCCGAAGGCCGAGACGTGGCAGTGGCGGCACGAAATTGGCGCGCACGTGGCGATGCTTGATGCTCGAGATCAGGCATTCCGTGTCTTGGACACTCCCGAGAGGTCGCTGACAAGCGACGGTGATGAGGTTCGTCTTGCTTGAGTTCGTGTAAGTGCCCAAGAAAAGTATTTCGAGAAGCGCAGTTCGATCTGGAAGAAGGAAGAGCTTTTGCAACAGCGTTGTAGAGCCGTTCACGGCATCGCGCATGGTGCGGTTGACCTGTTGCACCCGTAACAAGTCGATGGGTTCGAGCTTGGAGAGAATGAGCTCCAGCATTTCCGGGATACCGAACGTTTTTCGCGCTGATGTAGCGAAGCTGCCGGGCTTGATGCACCGATTGAAGTAGATGGGAGCGAGGCTTGCTCGCTGTAGTCCACCGAGCCGCTCGACCATCCTCCGCGTGCGCTCGAGAAACTCTGCCGCTTCTTCTGCCAGACCCAGCCTGAGTAGGTTGAGGCCATACTTGATGTCGTACTTGAGATTGTATTGTTCGGCGACTGATCTGGTAAGCTCATGGCTGTATTCCGTGGAGGTGAGAAGCTTAGGTGCCATGTGGGCACGAGCTGAACGAGGTGGTTGGGAGATGGCGGCGCTCGCCACGTCGAGCCTTGTGGTGGGTCGACCTCTATAGCGAGAGCCTGGGGCGGATATATGGTACTATCAATATCATCCGTGCTTGCTGTTTGAGACACTCAATCTTGGTCTTGCAAACGGCAGTCGTGAGGCATTGTTCAGCAGCAAACCACCTTCATTAAAGTTCGAAGAGGGCCGCTCATCTACAATCCCACAATGTTTGCTAGCTCCTATCCGTAGTAAAGGACGTGGGTATCAAGAGCCAAGGCCTAGAGTCAGGGGTTAACACGCAACATCCAATATCGGGTAGGCATTGTTGCGTTCTTTCACGTTTGTATCTATGATGTCTCAGACGGTGCAGGCCGCCACCCACCACAAAAGCGTAAATTCGGACAGCTTGACCACTCCTATACACGTCAGCGGAGTCAACTCAACAATTCACCGGGACTTCAGGCGTCGGGAATGACTGATCCACGATGTAGCAAGAGGTTGGAGATATGCGGTAGTATCGGCCCTGCAATCGTGTCGCTGGAAAGCACCACTATAATATGTCATACAGCTGTACACCACTCGCTCATCACTTCTCCGAAACGAAGTTCTGCTGCTCGAACAGGTACCCCCGTATCTTCGCCTTCTGCAATTGCTGCAGATACCGCTCTATTCCGCCTTCGTCAGTAAACCTACACTCTCACCCAAACTCTCCCATACCCGTAGACTCACCTCTCAAATGCCCACACTTCTCCAAGTGGTTCACGCCGTGCTGGTAGTAGCACTTGCCCATCTCCTCCCGTATCAGCCGCGCCATCATGCTCTGCACCCACTGCTCGCGGATGATGCTGTCCTGTGCGGCCTTGAGTGCCTTGTTGTCGTCGTAATCGACGCCGTCGAAGGTGGGCGGGACAGTGGGTTTGGCTGCCTTGAAGAGGGCGGATTCGGGGGTCGGCATTGTGTGGGTGGTGTCGTCGGTGGTGCGCTCAGCGTTGGAATGGAGGTGCTTGAATGCTTTGACTCGTTGTCGCTACCGCATTGAGTATCTGGCGTCTCACTGGGGCTCGTGGTGGTCGTCGCGACAGGGTCCGATGTTCGTGTGAGCTCAGCAGACTGTAAGCTCGAGCGCCTCGGCCTTGACATCCGAAGCCCTAACCTCCTTCTGTTCACCCCCTCGCCTTCCCACTCTTCCTCTTCCAACTCACCCTCCTCTTCTTCTTCCTCGCCACCTCCTTCCCCTGCGCCTCCTCCGCCGCCAACCTCTCCTCCATCTTCTTCGTCCAGTAGTCCTTCCCATGCACCGGCATCGCATAAGCAACCTTCCACTTATGCTCGTCGAACGTCACCTGCTGGCACTGCTCAATCCGGCCGAGCATCGCGTCCCGGCGTCGCTGGCACGGCGGACACAGTCGCTCGAGCCGCAGGGACTTGTAAGGGTGCGCGATGATTTCGCACATGGTGGAGTGGTCGCTGTCCGGGGGAATGGCGGCATTGCGGCAGAGGACGAGGGGTTCCGGGGCGAAGGTGCTGTGGCCGCAGGTGGTGTAGATGAAAAGGCGGTGGCAGCACATGGTGGATTCACGGTGGTAGCAAGTGCTATGGGAAGACTGAGTGTACGAGGATGAGTATTACTTTCTTGAGCTCGCAGCCGTTTCTGGCTTTCTTTGTTCACTACAATCTACTTCTCAGGCACTGGAGTCAAGCGCGGGTCTTTGTCTGCATAGCAGCTACTGCGACGCCAAAAAGCCTCAGAAGAGCCATTCACTGCGAGTGCGGGTTCGCATAGGAATTGTAGCTGAACGGCGATATGAATATGCGATCTTTGGAGTGGACGAAGCAACACCACTAATACGCCCTCCCAATCTGACTGGCCCTCCCGCTCAACCTCTTCCACATACTATCCCTCGCAGTCTGCCTCGCATAATACCTCGTCCCTCTCCTCCCTTCAAATGCCGGCAAATCTCTCTCCTCATCCACCACCACAGGCTCACGCGGATGTGCCTCTTCCGTTGTTGGCCTCAACGCCACTTTCGCGGGCGTCTCCATCACCACACCCTGTTCTTGTTCGAGAAAAGGCGGCATCTCCGGCGCCACCGCCGGATTCCAGGCTGGGAAGCTATTTCGATCATCCAGCAAGGCCCGGCTTTGCTGTCGGCGCCTCTTGGAGCGGGCGCAACTGCAGATGAGCCAGAGACTGATGGCGAGGCCAACGACGACGATGGCGCCTGCGATGCTGAGCCAGATCTTGGCCTGGCTGGTGACGACGAAAGACTGGGAGCTTGGGGTGGACGGCGGGAACGGTGAGGAGGATTGCTGGGACGCCATGGTCAAAGTTCTTCCGAGCTTCTCGTAGTCTTGACGCTGTATGTGCTGTGAGGCTTGTATGAGACCAGCTCCAGGTAGAGTTGTTCAGCAAAGGCCGTGTGTGTACATGGGTTGTGGAATGCTTTCGATATGATGGTCGTTCAGCTGACGCTCGTGTGGGCGCAGAGGCCATCTTATCCGGCGAGACAAAGCAGTACTTGACCCAGCCAAGACCATGGGCTGGAACAAAGGTTTCGGAGTGGTCCAGATGAGACAAAGGGACAAGGTCGTTCGCTGACTGGCACACAGATGAACGATCTTCACGTGAGTGTGAGAGGCATGGCTAGGGGTGACAATGCTTTTGTGTGAGAACACACTGGAAGTCGCTTGCCTGTTCACAATGCCGTTGCGTCGAGTATGTCGTGCTACACCAAGGCCTGGTACAAGAGCGCCTCAGCGTCGAGGTCGCAAGAGAACGAGAAGGGCTCCGAAACCCCAGCAGTAAGTGACCATGAGGACAAGACCCACCGGCCCCTGCAATGCAGTCCTTCCTCAATCTGCCACCCGAGCTGCGCAGCTCCATCTACACCTACCTCTTCGCCGACATCGAGAGCCAAGTCGTCCTGGCGACCGAACGGCCCGAGTACTCCCTTGTCAGCAAAACCAAGCACAAGCGAGCACCACGCAAGGAGCAACATCTCGCCGTCCTCCCCGTAGACCGCCAAATCCATGCCGAAGCGTACAGGTACGTTCTCCAAGGGATCGTGCACTCCGACCGCGCATCCCGGATGGCCCGCTGGCAGACCCGGAACTTATACTGCCAGAGACTGATGCTGGCCACTGCTCAAGGGCTCCGCCACCTCGGACCTCAGTTGGGAGTTCGTAACACACCTCAATCTCATCGGCCGGTAGGCTCTACGCGCCCTTTCGCATCCAGCTCATGCGGGGTTTGGGTACATGATCGACTGGATTTCTCACTTAGTGGCCCCAACGTCCACGCTCAGAAGTACGCTGGTGCTGAAGCGGTTGTGCTTGCCTAGCGTACGGTGCGTCACAGTCACCTCGACACAGTCGGCGGATGTCGCTGTAATCGAGACGGATTTTTGGCTGGTGATAATGATGCGTCCCGTGGTGGGGACTGAAGCGGTTGCGGCGGTGTTCCAGCGGGTGAGTAAGATTCGTATTGAGAGTTGAGGGGTTAAGGCCAGTATGCTGGAGGACTTTCCTTTGGTAGGAGCAAGGTTGTCCGAGATGGGGAATGGGACATGGCGAGCATGGTACGAGAAGGAGAGAGTGTCGTTGTTGGGGATTCAGGGAGAAGAATGGGGTAAGGCTCGGTGGATGTCTGTTAAAGTCTCGTTCATCAGTAAGCCGCGAAGGTGGTGTATGCGGCATAGTATGGACTCTTCATGTGATGGCTCTACCTCATTGTCGTGAGGACATGGTTTTATTTATGCCTCAGGCTTCAACTTTTCCAGCCCCACTCAAGTGACCAACCTTCTCTACCAACGTCACTGAGACAAAGGTCGAGCTGCTCTTCTGCACCCTTGCATGTACTCAGTACCTTGAACTTCGCACCGTTCCCTTTCACGTGCTTTGCTTGAAGTTCTGGACTTCACTCACCACTTTCCACCGACTTGGCGACCCGCTTTAACGCTCCGACATCCTCACCACTGCCCTCTGCCTAGCGGCCAAGCTTACCAACTCACGACACCCGCACAACACGGGCACTGAAGGACGGACCACCAAACGAGCCGCGAAGAACGCAACGGCGACGGACGAGTGCGGCGCGGTAGAGCGGACCGTGGCGCACGACTTGAGGCAGGCAAGCAGGCTGCGCGAGGGATAGGCAGGCTCGAGTGAGAAGATGGTGGAAGGCGGCGATGGCGCGCAGCCACCCACTTGGAAATTCACACAGTAAGTGCTAATACGATACTCCCTCACACCATCTCTCTTCTTCCCCACGCCCGGACGTGGACCTCGAACTTGAAGCACGTGCGCAGTGGGTCATTGTCAGGCACCGGGTTATGGACATCCCAGGACATCAGTAGCATGGTATGTTCGCGGATATCAGGACCCGCCTGTCCGACTTAACCAACCGGGCTGCGCGGCATGAGGTGCAGGAGGGTGAGGTCAATGGGGATACCGCGGCGGACAAGGCTGGGCAGGAAGAGGCGGTGACGGAGGGCGAGATATCCGACTTACTCTCGGACATAATCAACACGCAGTGCCATCTCGAACCCGAATCAGTTACGTTGGAGTACAGACGTGGTCTTGATTTAGCTCCACTTTCAACAGGACCTACCGGCTCAGCGTGGCGGACGAGACAGTGCGAGATACAGCGCCACAAGCAGTATATACCGTGGATGATATGCTGACAGTATGCGTGTAGATGCTTCGGCGACAAAGGCGACGTTGAGGACATTACAGAAGCCGACATAATATCGACCGTCGAGTTCGACCAGACAGGCAATTACTTGGCAACCGGCGACAAAGGCGGACGAGTGGTTCTCTTTGAGCGGAATGAGACGAAGAAGACGTGCGAGTACAAGTTCCATACCGAGTTTCAGTCACACGAGCCCGAGTTTGACTATCTGAAGTCTTTGGAGATTGAAGAGAAGATCAACAAGATCAAGTGGTGCCGGCGACAGAATGCCTCACACTACCTGCTCTCGACGAACGACAAGACCATCAAGCTGTGGAAAGTGTTCGAAAAGTCGCTGAAGGTGGTAGCGGAGAACAACCTATCCTCCGAGCTCACACCTGCAGGCACTGGAAATGCCAACGGCGGCGGCCCTGTACGATACCCAAACCACGCCTTCCGATCTGTCGCCGACCTCAAATTCCCGCGCATGACACACCACGACACCGTCGTTGCCGCCGTTCCGCGACGGGTATACGCCAACGCCCACGCCTACCACATCAACAGCATCTCCGTCAACAGCGATGGCGAGACCTTCATATCCTCCGACGACTTGCGCATAAACCTCTGGAACCTGAACATCCAAGATCAGAGCTTCAACATCGTGGACATCAAGCCGGCGAACATGGAAGAGTTGACCGAGGTGATCACTGCGGCGGAGTTCCACCCCATGAGCTGCAATTGGTTCATGTATGCGAGCAGTAAGGGCACAATCAAGCTGGCGGACATGAGGCAGAAGGCGCTCTGCGATGAGCATGCGAAGCGTAAGCCGAGCTCTTCCTGATCCCCACACTCTGCAACGACATGCTGACAGTCTCACCAGAATTCGAACAAGAAGAAGACCCCTCGTCCCGCTCCTTCTTCTCCGAGATCATCTCCTCCATCTCCGACGTCCGCTTCTCCCATGACGGCCGGTACATCCTCTCACGCGACTACCTCACCGTCAAGATCTGGGACGTCAATATGGAACGCCAGCCCGTGAAGACCATCCCCATCCACGAGCACCTCCGCCCACGACTCTGCGACACCTACGAGAACGACAGCATCTTCGACAAGTTCGAAGTTGTGTTCTCCGGCGACGCCAAGAACGTCATGACCGGCTCGTACAACAATAACTTCATGATCTACCCCTCCGAACCCGGCAACGACACGGAAGTGGTACTGCAGGCGGACAAGAGTGCCTTCAAGGCGAAGAAAGTCGGCATCCCGACGCCCATGTCCGGTGGTGGTGCCTCGCCTACGTCGAAAGATGGCAGTACGATCAACAAGAAGGGTGGCGCAGGGAGTCGAGCGGGAAGTCCGGCGGGGGGCGTGCAGAGGATGAAGGAGACGGATGCGGATCAGATTGATTTCAACAAGAAGATTTTGCATATGAGCTGGCATCCGCAGGAGGACAGTATTGCGATTGCGGCGACGAATAATGTGAGTACCGAGACCAAAAGAAACGGACGGGTTTGGTTTGGATTGACGGTTTGTGCTGACTGCTGCGCAGCTCTTCGTTTTCTCGGCTCTGTAGACGCATTGGGTCGACTAGGAAGGCGCACGGCGCCATAGGAGGCAAGATGGGGACTCGGCACGGTTCTCCAGTAGGTGTGGGTGGCGCTCAGATTTGCAGTGTCCATCCACGGCGTTCGGAGGTGGACGTTGGAGGGGTTGGCGTGGAGCGCGCGCGCGTTGGAGGCCAGCGCGAGGTAAGTGTGCTTCATGCGTAGAGAGACGTAGCTGAAGCAATGCACAAGGCATCATTGATCGGGGCCGTCCAGGTCCAACATGTCGCTTGAGCGCGTTCCTGCCAAATATGGGATCGTTCTGCGCACGAACGTAGCCGCCATTCAGATCCATTAACATAACGCACAGCCACCCGCAGGTCTCTGCGTGCTCCGTTCTCGGACAAAATGCGTGTCCGGTGGACAACGACCTTGACATGAAGTGTCGGCAACCCCGTCCAAGAGGCCAAAAGTGTCTCACAAGTCATCGGCGCGCTCGATGTATCACACCGCAACAAGAGCTGCACGATCTCTCGCCGTTATCCGGTACAGTCTCTCTTGTTGACCACTGTCTCACAAGAACGGTGAACTCACTCCGTTGCGGGATGTCTCTCCGCACTGGCGTCGTGGTCACTACATATATCTGCGGATTGATCAGCCCGGCAGACCACCAGGAAGTCCCGTCGATACAACACCCTCCTGCGTTCTCGCTCTTGGCCTTTGCTCTCCCTTCCTTCGCTCTGCTGGCAGAGACGTCCCTTCTCCTCCTTCATCGCCTGCCGGCACCACCACCACTACCTCGATCAATCATGCCAACCCGCCGGAACAAACACGCCCTCCTTCATCTCCTCGAAGAAATCCACCGCTTCGACCGTACTCTCGCCGCTGCCGTCTGTGAATTCGAAGGCTGGCAGGAACCCTCCACCACCACCAACAGGTATACCCCCGACCTCAGCCTCCTCACCGTAGAAGCTACACACCTCGCCAACCAACTCTGGCACGATCGCGCCCTCCAACAACTATTGACCTCAGAGGACTCGTCCTTACGTGTACGAATCGTGATACTATCAGCCATGCACTACGCCCGGGACTTCGTGTGGGCGTACGAGGGATACCTGGGCTACGGCTTCGCGCTCAAGTACGAGGATTCTCTGTGCTTGTTCTGTGAGCTGGGGCTGCGGGAGAAATGGTGCGATCTTATGGCGTGGGTTCGTACGGTATTGTTGGGTGACTGGGCAGGAGCGTTCGACAGCACCTTATTGACTGGTTGCAAAGGGTGATTGAAGTGCTTCACTCGGTACAGTATGTACAAAACCTGCGCCTTTGCTTGGACACTAATGAATTGCATAATAAACCGGCTAGCTATACAACCTTGCTGTTCGCTCCGGCCCCTCACTTCTGCCGTCTCCGCATACCAACCATCAAGCCCAGCGGCTTGCGCAAGAAGCCCTCCCTAGTCTCCAGATGATCCTGATACAGCTCAAACTCATACCGCCGGAACACGGTCGACACAATCAGCGCCATCTCCATCTCGGCCACATTGCGGCCGACGCAGGCTCGTGGGCCGTACGAGAAGGGGATGAAGGCGCTCTTCTGTCTGCGAGCCTGTTAGCATTTGATTGAGAGTGCATTGAGCGTGTTTACTGACCTCTCGGTAACCTTCTCCCACCGCTCCGGCCGGAACTCGTCCGCGTCCGCGCCCCAGATCTCCTTGCTATGATGCATGGTATACGCCGGCACGCTCAGAATCACACCCTGCGGGAAATGATGACCCGCCACCTCCACCCCAGGCCCCGGCGGCACAACCCGAGGTAGACCCTGGCTGGAGGTGCTGTGGATGCGCAGCGTCTCGGAGATGACCCACTCGAGGTACTGGAGACCGCGGACTTGCTCGAACTGCGGCACATCGTCGCCGCTGGGCAGGGCTTCGTCGAGCTCGGCTTGCAGTTTCCGGACGACTTCCGGGTGCATGAGGCAGTGGTACAGCAGCGCGCAGGAGGTATTCGAGGTCGTGTCCGAGCCCGCAATGAGTTGCGTGAGGGCCTCGGCAGTGAGTTCGGCGCGGCCGAGCTTGTTGCCGTTCTCGTCTTTGCCCTCCATCAACCGGGCGAGCAAGTCTACGCGGTTGATTTCGCCGCGCTCGGCCGCTTCCAGGCGCTCGTTGACGCGGGCGATGGCGATGCCGGCGAGGTTCTGCACGGCCGCTACGCCCTTGTAGAAGAATGGGTCCGGGATGTACTTGGCGTACGGCTTGAGGCCCGGTAGAGTGCCGATGGCATTCGAGACCTCGCCTCTGCGGTTCAGGACTTCAATAGCTGGTGCGGAAGTCGGTGGCGCATCAGGCGTCATCCGGACCTCGGCCACGTCTGCGCCCTTCTCCAGCATGCCGAAAGGAGCTCCGAATGCCAGGTCCCCGATCACGTCGAAAGCCACATAGTTGAACCAATGCAGCGCATCGAATTTGAAGTATCCGCCGTTGGCCTGCTTGCTCCGCTTATCCCACTGCACCGTCAACTGCTCGAGGTTGTGGTGGATGTACTGCTCGAACTGCCCGACGTTCTTAGCGCTGAAGGTGTGCGAGACCGTCTTCCGCTTCCGCGTGTGTTCGTTCCGGTCGCGGGTGTTGAAGAGGCCGCGCTGGATCGAGACGAAGGCATCGTAGTAGTTTCTGATGACTTGTCAGCGCATTCCGCTACTCTTGATGGTCTTCATCCCGGGCACACTCACGATTTCAAGAAGCCGGTCCCGTGCCCGTAGACAATCGGGATCGCATCCGGATCCGCAATGGAGACCTGATCCGGCTGGATCCTGACCAGCTTGCCGTACTTCTGATGCAGGCCATGAACCGTGAGGTATCGCCTGCATCTGCGCGCCTCGTAGAAGTACCAGAGGTTCGTGAACCGCGCCAAGAAAGGGCCGGGTATGTCCTGGATCTGCCAGTTACGGAGGTAGGGGAGTATGAAGTAGAGGAGGGGCGCGGCCAATAGCAGCCAGGGCGTGAGTAGGAAGGAGAGGAACATGTTGTGGTATGCGATGCGAATGGAAGAGGAATGAGAGTATGAGGGGATGCCGCCCGTTAGTAGTGCACACCAAGTGGAGCTGCTCTTCTGGGCGGGATGGGGTGGACTTATACAAACTGCTTCAGGGAGAGTTACTTGTATAGCTGTACAGGTACGCACGAGAGTAAGAACCGAGTCCAGACTCCGACCTGTCTTCTCTGATGACTGCGTCGCTTCCCACTGCTCCGGAGTGAAGTGAGGAGCCTTCCCAGAGCTGCTCCCCTCCAAGGGCCGGGCCGTCATCACGCGAGCGTGGAAAAGGACATGATGTAGTGGAGCGGGGTGATGTTCCGGGATAAGACTGTTTGGGCCTAAGGTCACATGGTCACTAAGGTTTGACTATCAACCATGACAAGCCTGTTGGAGAAACTGCAGCGCTCGGCGAAAGGCTGGGGCTAAACTCGGTGATGTCTCGCTGATGGGCCCGGAGAGCACAAACGGCAAGCACATATAGAAACAACATGAACTCACAATCGTCCGCGGGACGAAAGGGCGTATTCTATCGGCGATTTCTTGGGTACGCACGCACCTACGTCCCAACGCGAACAGCAGCTAGGCCCATGCGCCCCTGTCTGTGGGAGTTGCAGACCACATGCCCGTCGAGACCTGGTCAGCTTACCGCGTAATAATGGACCAGTCCGATGACTGGGTGTGCTGTGCTTACACAACTCCGATACGAGTACATTTCTGTGTCGTATAGCAGATCGAACTCCGAAGCCGTGACGACGAGCACCGCAGACCGGCAAGGAAAACTGCGGGACACAAGGTGATGTGGGCGCATCTACCTCCGCTCAGTCGTACAGTCCAGTTTCTTGGCTACGCTGTTGGCGCCCCAGTAGAGGCGTCGAGGCAATTGTTGGCGACCCTGCCCTCCGCCAGTGCAGTGGGCACCAGCGGCGCAGCCTTCGAGTTGCAATCTGTGTCTCTCTATTCAAGTAAAAGCTACCTGCCCCGTAGAGCATACTCGCTGACGTCGCTCGCTCTCTAGCCATGCGTTTCTTCCCCATCTTCCCTCGACGGTGGTGGAGGTGAGGATGTAGTGGATCCTCCACCATCCTACAGCGCCTGTATCTGCCTACGGGGCTCACTTCTTGACCTCCTCTTTCGGCTTGACCTCCTCCTTCGCCTTGTTCTCCTCCGTCTTTGCCTCGCTGGGCTTCTCTTCCGGCTTCACCTCGACGATCTATAGTAGGACATACTCAGTCTGAGTACGTTCGCGACATTATTAATCTCGGGTGAGGCGCACATTGTTGCACGTCGCGCAGTGGCCCATATTGGAGTCCTTGGCCAGATCGACGTT
Organism: Friedmanniomyces simplex; assembly: GCA_005059865.1. Taxonomy (NCBI): domain Eukaryota; kingdom Fungi; phylum Ascomycota; class Dothideomycetes; order Mycosphaerellales; family Teratosphaeriaceae; genus Friedmanniomyces; species Friedmanniomyces simplex. The sequence continues at coordinate 18,490 of NAJQ01000030.1, forward strand.
GGCGCCGCACTCGTTGCAGTTGGGCATTTTGGTCGATGAGTCGAGTGGTTGCTGTCCTTTGAGTTGTCCCAATCATCTCAAGCCGGAGATTTCGTCCGTTTCAATCTTGGCAGGGCTGAAGACCAAGCTTTTTTGGATCGTCAGTGAAAGTCGGTGGTGCCGAGGGCGCTTGCTGACGTACATCTCGCCCAGTCAACAGCGACGACGAGCACGCCATTAACATTATAGTCAGCATGAGGAGGTACTGTATGCCCAGCGTGCCCAGGCGAAGAAGTGGGAGAGTGTCTCCATACTTCCGTGCCAGCCGACGTTGAGGCTTGGACGGCTTGGACATTTGACGCGTTGCCGCGACGTCATCCAAGTGTGAACGACTGAAGGCAGTGACGATCAGCTTGAAGTCGTTCTTGACAGTTTTAGCAACACTAACTCGCTCTTTCCTTTTCCGAATATGGCATCTGCGAACGGGCGATCGCGGG
>NAJQ01000030.1:18975-88027 GCA_005059865.1 Friedmanniomyces simplex
GGCTGGAGGTGCTGTGGATGCGCAGTGTCTCGGAGATGACCCACTCGAGGTACTGGAGACCGCGGACTTGCTCGTACTGCGGCACATCGTCGCCGCTGGGCAGGGCTTCGTCGAGCTCGGCTTGCAGTTTCCGGACGACTTGCGGGTGCATGAGGCAGTGATACAGCAGCGCGCAGGAGGTATTCGAGGTCGTGTCCGAGCCCGCAATGAGTTGCGTGAGGGCCTCGGCAGTGAGTTCGGCGCGGCCGAGCTTGTTGCCGTTCTCGTCTTTGCCCTCCATTAACCGAGCGAGCAAGTCTACGCGGTTGATTTCGCCGCGCTCGGCCGCTTCCAGGCGCTCGTTGACGCGGGCAATGGCTATACCGGCGAGATTCTGCACGGCCGCCACGCCCTTGTAGAAGAAGGGGTCCGGGATGTACTTGGCGTACGGCTTGAGGCCCGGTAGAGTCCCGATGGCATTCGAGACCTCGCCTCTGCGGTTCAGGACCTCGATAGCTGGTGCGGAAGTCGGTGGCGCATCAGGCGTCATGCGGACCTCGGCCACATCTGCGCCCTTCTCCAACATGCCGAAAGGAGCTCCAAACGCCAAGTCCCCGATCACGTCGAAAGCCACATAGTTGAACCAATGCAGCGCGTCGAATTTGAAGTATCCGCCGTTGGCCTGCTTGCTCCGCTTATCCCACTGCACCGTCAACTGCTCGAGGTTGTGGTGGATGTACTGCTCGAACTGCCCGACGTTCTTAGCGCTGAAGGTGTGCGAGACCGTCTTCCGCTTCCGGGTGTGTTCATTCCGGTCGCGGGTGTTGAAGAGGCCGCGCTGGATCGAGACGAAGGCATCGTAGTAGTTTCTGATGACATGTCAGCGCATTCCGCTACTCTTGATGGTTTTCATCCCGGGCACACTCACGACTTCAAAAAGCCGGCCCCGTGCCCGTAGACAATCGGGATCGCATCTGGATCCGCAATGGAGACCTGATCCGGCTGGATCCTGACCAGCTTGCCGTACTTCTGATGCAGGCCATGAACCGTGAGGTATCGCCTGCATCTGCGCGCCTCGTAGAAGTACCAGAGGTTCGTGAACCGCGCCAAGAAAGGGCCGGGTATGTCCTGGATCTGCCAGTTACGGAGGTAGGGGAGTAGGAAGTAGAGGAGGGGCGCGGCCAGTAGCAGCCAGGGCGTGAGTAGGAAGGAGAGGAACATGTTGTGATATGCGATGCGACTGGAAGAGGAATGAGAGTATGAGGGGATGCCGCCCGTTAGCAGTGCACACCAAGTGGAGCTGCTCTTCTGGGCGGGAGGGGGTGGACTTATACAAACTGCTTCAGGGAGAGTTAGTTGTATAGCTGTACAGGTACGCACGAGAGTAAGAACCGAGTCCAGACTCCGACCTGTCTTCTCTGAGAACTGCGTCGCTTCCCACTGCTCCGGAGTGAAGTGAGGAGCTTTCCCAGAGCTGCTCCCCTCCAAGGGCCCAGCCGTCATCACGCGAGGGTGGAAAAGGACATGATGTAGTGGAGCGGGGTGATGTTCGGGGATAGGACTGTTTGGGCCTAAGGTCGCATGGTCAGTGACCATGTGACTATATCACTATTGTAACAATAGATCTGGTGGTCACCCTGACCATGATAAAGCAGATATGCCCGGGCGACCCGGTTGGGAATTTATGGGTCGGCGCATGCTAGATCTAGGCCCCGGCTGGCTAGTGTTCCAGCCATGGTCGCACGGTCACATGGCTACATTTACACCACTTAGATATGTGGTGTCTATAACCGTGACCATTATTTCCATGGTCACTAAGGTGTGACTATCAGACCATGACAACTCTATTCGAGGAAGCTGCAGCGCTCGGCGAAAGGCTGGGGCCAAACTCGGTGATGTCTCGCTGATGGGCGCGGAGAGCACAAACGGCAGGCACATATAGAAACAACATGAACTCACAATCGTCCGCGGGACGAAAGGGCGTATGTCTATCGGCGATTTCTTGGGTACGCACGCACCTACGTCCCAACGCGAACAGCAGCTAGGCCCATGCGCCCCTGTCTGTGGGAGTGGCAGACCACATGCCCGTCGAGACCTGGTCGGCTGACCGCGTAATAATGGACCAGCCCGATGACTGGGTGTGCTGTGCTTATACAACTCCGATACGAGTACATTTCTGTGTCGTATAGCAGATCGAACTCCGAAGCCGTGACGACGAGCACCGCAGACCGGCAAGGAAAACTGCGGGACACAAGGTGATGTAGGCGCATCTACCTCCGATCAGTCGTACAGTCCACTTTCTTGGCCACGCTGTTGGCGCCCCAGTAGATGCGTTGAGGCAATTGTTGGCGACCCTGCCCTCCACCAGTGCAGTGGGCACCAGCGGCGCAGCCTTCGAGTTGCAATCTGTGTCTCTCTAATCAAGTAAAAGCTACCTGCCCCGTAGAGCATACTCGCTGACGTCGCTCGCTATCTAGCCATGCGTTTCTTCCCCATCTTCCCTCGACGGTGGTGGAGGTGAGGATGTAGTGGATCCTCCACCATCCTACAGCCCCTGTGTCTGCCTACTGGGCTCACTTCTTGACCTCCTCTTTCGGCTTGACCTCCTCCTTCGCCTTGTTGTCCTCCGTCTTTGCCTCGCTGGGCTTGTCTTCCGGCTTCACCTCGACGATCTATAGTAGACATACTCAGTCTGAGTACGTTCGCGACATTATAAATCTCGGGTGAGGCGCACATTGTTGCACGTCGCGCAGTGGCCCATATTGGAGTCCTTGGCCAGATCGACGTTGGCGCCGCACTCGTTGCAGTTGGGCATTTTGTTCGATGAGTCGAGTGCTTGCTGTTCGTTGAGTTGTTCCAATCATCTCAAGCCGGAGATCTCGTCCGTTTCAATCTTGGCAGGGCTGAAGACCAAGCTTTTTTGGATCGTCAGTGAAAGTCGGTGGTGCCGAGGGCGCTTGCTGACGTGCATCTCGCCCAGTCAACAGCGACGACGAGCACGCCATTAACGTTATAGTCAGCATGAGGAGGTACTGTATGCCCAGCGTGCCCAGGCGAAGAAGTGGGAGAGTGTCTCCATACTTCCGTGCCAGCCGACGTTGAGGCTTGGACGGCTTGGACATTTGACGCGTTGCCGCGACGTCATCCAAGTGTGAACGACTGAAGGCAGTGACGATCAGCTTGAAGTCGTTCTTGACAGTTTTAGCAACACTAACTCGCTCTTTCCTTTTCCGAATATGGCATCTGCGAACGGGCGATCGCGGGGCAACTCCAAGGCAAACGGCTTCATGGTCCAACTCACCCCTAGCAAGACCGGCGGCACCGGCGCCATAAAACGCGCAGAAACGATGGACAGCCAGCTCTTCGTCGACGCCCCCGAGACACCCACCACCACCACCACCACCACCACCACCACCACCGCCCAGCCCGACCAAGACCAGAATGCGATCGATCGGCAACGCCAGCGCCTCGAGCGCTCCACCCCCTCCACCATCTCCTCCCTCCTCTCCGTGCCCCCGCCGGGCTCCATCCTCACCGGCAAGCAGGAACACTACCTCAAGCGCGAACTCCTCGCGACCCAGACCGCCTGGGAAGTCGCCGAGCTCTCCTCCCCGACCGCCCTGCAGCGCTTCGGTGCCCCCTTCCGCTCCGACGCCGGCGAGGTGCCGCCCGAGGACTCCGATCTACCTCTACTGCGCTACATCTTCGTGCACCATGTGCGGAACTTCCCGTTCCTGAACCAGGCGAAGGAGAAGGAGTTTTGGCAGGATAAGCTGCAGCTGTTTTTGGAGAGTTTCGCGAATAAGCATATTAGTTCGTCCGAGGACCGGCTGGAGCAGACTAAGAGGGCGAAGCTGGCGATGAAGGCTACGAAGTTGGTCGAGTTGATGATGGTGTCGGGGATACCAACGGCATCTGGATATGAGGAGCGCATCAGGTTTAGTGAAATGGAGGTGGTGGATCGAGGCGCGAACGAGGAAGGGTTGGTGGTGAACAGACCAGATGGACATGAGATTAATGGGTGGGATGTCAATGTGGCCGGGGTGAGGGTAGTGAGTGTGAAGAGGCACGTACGGCATCATCAGCATGCCGAGTTCTTACTACGGGTGAAGAGGAAGGATGAGCCGGAGATGTACGTCGCGCGGCGGTTCGGACAATTCGCGAAGATGCACAAGCGGCTGCGTTTGGAGCTACCAGGCAAAGTGCTGCCTCCGCTCCCGAGGAAGAACAAGGCGCATTCCATCTACAGCGGGAAGGAGGAGCTTTCAGACGACGAAAGCATCGACTCCTTCTCCACCCAAGAAGTCAGCACAACGCCCACCGACAGCGCCGCCCCGGAACCCAGCAGCGCCGGTGGTGGAGGCATCCGCGGCTACCTCGCCTCCTGGACCGGCGGCAGCACACCCGCCCGCCACTCCCGCAACCAATCCCGCTCCTCCCTCCAACCAGGCTCGCCTCGGGGTTCTCTCGATGTGTCTTCAAGCCGCTCCCTGAAAGGCGTCTCCCCTGCCCGCACCCCCTCCGAAGCGCCCCACGTCCTGCCCCGCGAAGACCAGCGCGTCTCCCTCCGCGCTTTCCTGCGCCACTTCCTCGCCAACGAAGCCATTGCCTCGTCAACCTCGATGTCCGAGTTTCTGACACACAAACCCATCACCCTGAACGCGGACGAACTCGCGGATATCGAGAAGCGCAAAGCGATGGATGAGCGAAGAATGGAGGAGCAACAGCGGTTCTTCGAGATCGCCCGGGAGCGTGCGAGGGAGCTGGACGTGCATATGGAGAAGTTTCGGCGAAAAGTCATTGAGCGGAATGGGCTGCGCGATCTGTTTGGCGAGATCAAGCGGAAGGAACATATTGTGGATTTGGATCCGGAGTACAAGAAGTTCGCTGAGTGGTTGCGGATTGAGGTGGCCGCTACGCTGTACCATCTGTTCTTGGCCGAGGACAACAGTCCGGAGTTGTTTGCTCAAGCGAAGAGGATACATGGGCTCGTGCCTTACGGAGCCTTGAAGCAGGTCATTCGCTTCACGAACCCGGCGGCGGTGATGAGCGCGGTGTTGGATCTGTTCATGGCGCAGCCTTTGGGTGCCAAGTCGTTGCTGCAGAGGATTTTTGGGTTTGCGCTGGGTGATGGGATTAGATCGTTGCAGAAGAGTATTGATAGCCTGACACCCAAGATTGAGGACGAGGTGCTCTGTAGGAAGATCGAGGCGTACACTGATGCAGATGAGGAGGTCAAGAGGAGAATCCGCTTGGAGGCTGTGGCGGAAAAGGTGGACCTGCTCGTCAAGGTCTTGCAATCAGCCGAGATCGAGCCGGAATTGAGCGACCAGCAAATCGGCGACGTCTTCAACGCCTACGTGGCCTGGGACCACGCGATCGAAAACGTCAACGCCCCCGAACTCCGCGCCGGCGCCGACCTCTACGCCCGCCTCAAGCAACTCCTCAAACTGCACACGCGCATGCGGGACAAAAAAATGATGCTCGCCATGGTGGAGGAATCCACCACCCTCCGCCTCTTCCGCGACCTCTTCACCATCTTCTACGAGCCCTTGGTCCGCGTCTACAAGTCCGCCAACGTCTACAACAGCGTCACGGATTTCGCGCGCTTCGCCGACGACGCCATCGCCGTAATTGAGAACGCGCAGCGGCAGGACGGCAGCGCGGACCCGAACCAGACGGTGCAGGCCTTCATCGACCTGTGCGAGCGGCACGAGGAGGATTTGTACAAGTTTATTCACGAGGTGCATTTGCACGATAATGGGTTGTTTGATAAATTGATGACGTGGATCGAGGGGATTCTGGATTTCTTGCGGAATGGGCCGCGGAGTCGTGACGGGGAGGGAAAGCGGTTGGATATGAATGCGCTGTTTGCCGGCTCGGTGGAGATGGGGGTGGTGGATGCGGAGAAGGCGGTTAGGGAGGTTAATGGGTTGATTCGGTGGCAGATGGCGCGGAAGCGGTGGCATCAGGATAAGACGCGGTTGAAGATGGCAAGTGGGCCGGCTGGTGGTGGGGATGTCAACGGTGGGGCGGCGGGGCAGTTAGCGGCGACGTTCAAGCCTGGAGATTTCGGGATTGATGCGATGGATTTGCAGGATTTGGATTTGGGGGATGAGGATGAGGACCCTGAGGATGGGTCGAGTGAGGAGGACGGGGAGGAGGACGGGATGGATCCCATTGAGGCGGAGAGGAAGCGGAGGAAGCGGAATCAGGATGTGTTGAAGCGGAGTGCGGGGGAGCCGGTTAAGCCGGCGGTGGTGGAGTTGCCGAAGATGATGGAGGGGTTTGTGGGTATGTTGAGGGGTGTGCTGGCGGAGTGAGGGAGTGGGAGGCGAGGTGGACGTCGATTATCATTAATCCTCAGGGACAGGTCGGAATGGATTAGGTTTGGTTGGGCAAAATTCTGGACTCGGCGTTGGCGTTGGAGGGGAGATATTACACGGTAATGGATGGAATGTGTACATGAGTGATGGATCCGACCCTGGGCTGGGCCGCTTTGCGTATATCTATAAATCGGTGGACGGCGATAGCAGCAGTGCTGAGCACGCATAATAAGATGGCATACACGATACTTCTTTTATACGACACCCTGGGGCCTGGCTGAGGGTGCAACGGTCTGTCTCTGGATCTTATCCATGATCGTCGTGGTGAGGTTCGAAGCGTCAGCCTGTACACCCTGAGATATTCATGCTCAATCATTCGTTCAGGATGTACTGGAGGCTCGAGCATGGCAGAGCGCTCATAACAAATGCTCTCGGATCTCGGGTCGTGGCGCTACTCTTAAGTTGGACATTCCACCTGGATGTCAATGTGCCTTCTCCACCGAACCTGAGCATCCTCCTGAGCATCCTCCTGAGCATCCTTCTGTCCAGCCTCTTGGCCAGCATCACTCCTGCCTTCGTGCGCCAGTTGACTGTGCGGCCATCGTAGAGCTTGGGTGGTCATCCTACGAGATCTGTACATACACCCGAGCACAGACCAGATGTCGCAGGCTGGATATGTCCAGCTGTCCAGCAAGGCTTTTGGGACGCACTTTGACCCTGCTGCGCCAGACGGCGGGTCGTCTTCACATCATCCTGCCACAACGAACGGAGATTGCCCACCGCACTGGCTTTCGTCTGGGTGAGCCGCCGAACCGGGGCGAGGAAGTAGCTGGTGTCGTCAATCTCTGCGTCAGACGGGCGAACCTCGGGCAGTAGAGGCAGCAGCTCCCATGACTCCGCTGCTATGTTCCACGTAATGCATGGGAGCTGCGGGTTCGTACAAGTTAAGCAAGCGTAGGATCCCGGGGATAGTTTCGTCCAGTGGAAGGGGCCCAGAGCCTTGATGCGAGAGCGTAAACACCTCATCCTGGGTTGCCCGTTCCTAGTCTTGGCGATGTCTTTGATGGATATCCCAAGCTGGAGTATCTTTGCTTGAACATCTGAAGCCACGATCTCCAAGTCCAGCAGGTCCTTGGCGTCAGTGCCGGAACGTACTTTGAGCATTGATAGCAAGCCGTTCTTGCGCGAAGTTTCCATGTCGGCGTCTGTCACTGCTCTGAAAGCCTCGCCCTGCTCTCCGCCCCCGGTGTGGCTATCGTTATCGTAGTCGATACTCTCAGTGCTGTCCACGGCGCTATCCCGAGGGGCGGTAGAAACTCGGCGCCTTTTGCCATCTGCTGCATTGCTTCTGGTGCTTGTGGAAGGGAGCGCGTTTCCAGCCTGCTCGGCTGCATGTGCAACGATCCTAAGCGAGATCAGCCTCCGTCAACGTATCGCATGTTTGTGAATCTCTGACTTTGTTTGAGCGGCCTCAAGCTCCTCATCGTAATCGTCGAACGTGATCTTCAGGTCCTCGCCCTCCCGCAGGTCCTTCGCGACTTCGGTCAGCACACCGATCTTGCGGTGCTGATACAGGACGAGCGGGAGAAGATGCGCGTCTCCGTCATGCCGATCATGGGAGCGCTTGCGCTTAGCCCCATTACTCTCAGCGCCCCTCTGGCTGACGCTGCCTTCCCCCAATGCCAGGCGGAGCTCCGTGATCGTGCGTTGCGCAGCCTGAAGCTCATCCGCGATTCCCTGCCGCTCATCCTCGCGGACGGCGAGTGCCTTCGCCGCCGCATGCTCGGCGTCAGCAGCGTAGCGAAGCTGTTCCTGCTCCAGTTCGGCGATAGTCTGGCGAGTATGCTTGAGGTCTTCAGATAGCCTATGAACCTTCCGCTTCTCGATCTCAAGCAGTCCACGATACAAGGTCTGGTGTTGATCAGCTTGTCCTGACGAAGCGCGCTTCTTCCGTAAGGGTATATGTTACCGCTTCCTCAACGTAATCTGCCTCGATCTTGACTCCTTGCGTCAGGGTTCGAACTGTGTGGTGTTGTGTTATTTGGAGCATGGGAAGGTAGAGAAGGTTGGCGTTACCAGCGACTGACTAGTCCCTCCGAAAGAAGAAGGCGCGATCCGCACCACCTACAAAGGAGGCGACCAGGGTAAAAGGACGTTAAGAATGATACATACTCCCGCCGGGCGCGCTGTGTGCAGCCCATCTACCATCCCTCATCCACTCATACCCCATGCCAACGCCAACGCCAACCCACAAACCCACCAACGCCTCGCAAGATGCATGAACCACAAACCGCCGCAACGAACGCTCAAATCCCGCTCGCATACCCAGCGAAAGTGCCCGTCGACCCTGCCCAACGCCTCTCCCAAGAAGCCAACCCATATGCCGTACAGTGACTCCGACAGACCACTCCCCAAACTCCGTATCCTCACCCACGCCGCCACCCTAGATAGCCCAACTCCCCCTCCTAGCACCGGTACCCCAGTTCCCGCCGGGACTCTGGTCATGCACCATATTCCCCTCCTGCCGCGCCCACTCCCTCACGTACAGCTTCAGCGCCCTCCACCGCATACACTCCATCTCCGCTTGCCCGTCTCCGCCACCGCCCTCGAAGTCCCCGCCGAGCCTGATGTACCCTCTCGGCATCGACTTTGCTTTCCTGTCATCCTCGCGCAGAAGCTTGATGGGTACCCGCGAGATCTTCGACAACTCTTCGTCGAAGGGCTTCGCGAGTGAGGGGTAGCCGAGGGAGAGATAGTTGTACACTTGCGTGATGAACGAGTCCGGGAACTCGGTCTCCATCATGTGGTCGAGATTCTGCTCCACGCTCAGGACAGTGTCAATGCGTCCCAAGTCGCCATTCTGGATGCTTCTAGGTGGCGTGGGCGGCGTCATGATGCCGGCGCCTACACTGACACCATTGGGGACGGCGAAGGACTGCTCGAACGGGTTGACGTGCTCGACTTTCGGCGTCAGAAGCCCGGTAGGTCCCGAAGGCGGCACCAACCCCGAAGGCGAAACGTGCACCTCCCCATCATCAACGCAGAAACCGCCCCAGAGACCCATCTTAGGAGTCGTCGGGCTGGTAGGCGCGGTCGTGATGGTGACATTCCGTGGCACGAGCTCGGCGGGTGGGTGCCAGAGCCCAGCGTCTTCCTCTTCGGCTTTGTCCTGCTCCGCATGCTCGGTAAGATAGCACATCTGATTGCGCAGCACTGTCGAGCCCTGCGTGACATCGAAGCGTGCCGGGTCGGGCGAAGGGCATCGCGGGAAGACCAGATCGGAGCCCAGCATAGGCGGCCGAGCGCGATCACGCATGGACCGCATCTCGCTGTCTTGATAGTCAAGCCCGAGCGCAGCCGCAGGGTTCCACCAGGGTGACTGCGAAGGCTGCTTCGGCTGCTTCTCTGTTGCTCGAGCGGCGTTGCGTTCCTGCTCCAATTGCTCGTGGTGCCGCTGCATTTCCGCCTGCTCCCAGTTGGCCTTCGCCGTGCTTTCCCTCCGCGCCGCCATCTCCATCAGCAAGTCCTCTTCGAGGTCGTAGGTGACAGGCCGGTCCTCGATCTCCAGCTCGTCGCTCTCGTCGTCGCGGTCCATGTAATGCTGCACCGGCTCGTGGAAGTCTGTGTTCGGGAAGGCTCCCTCAGCCAGCTCCCGTAAGCGCTGCTCCGCCTTTTTCGCCTCCAGCTCGAGCAGATACTGCGCGAAGTTCCCGTCAACGGACTCGCGTATACGAGTCGCATGCTTGTGGCCGCCGACGTACGAGGAATCTGAAGCAGTGATCGGTGAGCCTTGACTCGGACTAGAAGACAGGGATGAGGTGTTGCTACCACGCTCGCTCTCCGAGCTCTCGATCGTATCCAGCTCTGGGCACCGGAAGGAATGCGTACGCTGGCTCTGCACAGACGGACGTCGTACGGGAGCACTGCCATCCATCGGTGCCACGTGCCTCCGCATCTCGGGTGGGATGCTGAGCAAGTGACTGTCCGCTGGGCCGTTCAGATCCGTATCGCTCTCAGCAGGTGTCTGGTCACCGTCGATGTGGTGTCGATGCTCGCGGGCATGTAGTAAATGGCCGGACTCGGTCTTGTGAGCTTGCTGAACGCCGACCTCTTCATCGCTTGTCCGTCGAGAGCGTTTAGCTGTATCGATCAGTATGGGCGCGAACTTGCGCGGCGTTTGCTCTGCCACCGTTCCAGCCGTATTGCCGTCATCCTCGCCGCGTGCCTTCCTGTTCGTCCGGTGGAGTGTCTCGACAGGCTCCGGTAGGAAACGGATGTGACCCGGCTTCTCCGGCCTGCCGTCCTTGCTGCTCGTCGCCGACATCTCCTGTAATTGCGGCTCAAAGCGTCTCGCTACTGGCTTGTCGCCTGTCTCTGCCCGATCTTTACTGCTCTTGTGCTCGGTTTCCACGGGTTCCACCGCAAAGCGTCTCGGCTGGGTCTTGTCGCTCTTGCTGCTCTTGTGCTCGGTCTCTACCGGTTGCACGGCAAAACGGCGCGGCTGTGACTTCTCCTCCCTCTCCGGCTCGTGAATCTTCGACGAGGTTACCGTAGTCTCCAGCGGCTCTACAGGGAACCTCCTCGGCTTCGACTGCTCGCCATGATCAGGCGCTTGTTGCGGTCCATCCTTCGACGACCTCGCACTGGTCTCGACGGGCTCAGGTGCAAATCTCCTTGGCGGCGCTGACGGAGGCATTCCCAGCGATCAGTGAGCGCAATGCCCAGGTGCTGTAATAGATGTTCCGTGCATACGCCTCGTCTGGAGTACTAGGGGGGCCGACCAGGCCAGTAGATGCGCAAAGAGAGCTCGTTGAGGGTGTCAACGGTGTCGGGCAGGTGAGGTTCGGTGCGACAGGGTGACGGTGGCTTTTGGCGGGCGAAGCGTCGGAGGTCTAGCCGGTGAAACAGCTTCGCAGCTGATAGGGACAGTGTCTTTCTTGCAGGTCTGCAAACAATCGCTAGACGGTGGTTCCTTGGGTCTTGAGGCCTGGGACCAGCCAATCGTTGAGGCTGACGTATAGGCCGCTTCAACGCGGGGCGGCGGTGACGGCCAAGACACGAATACACCAAGCTCACAAGCCCAAGAATCGATGCTACAATGAGTGGCCGTAGCAATGTTCGGGGAGGAAGCGTCGAGTCTCTAGACAAGATGGAACGAAGGTACCTGGACGCATTCACATCATGTACCCGCCAATGCCTCGAAATAAGCTGGACGAGTCCCGGCGCCGCCCGGGGATGACCTTCCGATCCCACGCCAACCATCTTCACACCGATCTTATGCACCCTTCCTCACCCACATGCCTTGTCGTGTTCGCGCTACGTACGCAGAACCCACAGCTACTCCCGCCGTCCCGCCCAAGACCGCACGACGGCGAAGGCGTTTACAACACCGCGGGCGACGGCATGCCAATAATGCAGGACGCGTATCCTCGCCGATGTCGTGAATGATGAACTCACGATGATGGTCTTTTGGTAACTGCTCGCTATACACCCTTCAACCTCCAACATCTGCCCTACAAGACTACGACGAACGTTCAGCGAAGCAGGTGGAACACAGCACAACATCATCAGTCACACTCAGCGGCGTATCAACTTCGCCACGCCCCACCATGCCTGCATGTCTCAGAGCTTACCACACCGACCTCCACCGTTGAGGGAGACCGCCATTGTTCCTATACGGCTCGGGCGCGCGTGCATCTGCACATCTCACAGGAAGCAAGAGCCATTGTCTCGGGCGGAGAACTCAGGAGGCTCACCTCCAGTTCACCAGTTGACCAGGTCCAATATTGACATCCAACAAAGGCAGCACGAAGCACGCGAGCAACTACCCAAGGCAGCTATTGCACCCCCGCCTGTAGGTACAATGGACGTGCCCCCTCACTGGTCCAGCTGTCACGACTTGGTCCGACATTATTCGCTTATTGGTACCGTTGCACATCGCTGTCCATGATGGATGGTGCTTCTGGCCAGCTTGGCGGAATCTCCGCACTCATGCACTCCAGGAAAGTAATCTACGGCCCGCTTGGCCGAACAGACGGTACTGTACGGACGATCCTTTGCCATCCTGCCGTGAACATCCTCAGCAACCTGAACAGGGAGAGGTTCGAAGAGTCGCTGTTGCGGGTGGACTCGGACGAGGTACGGTATATCCGCGCAAGCCCACGGCACTCCAGCCGTCCGTGAGCGTTTCCCTCTTTGTTGTCCTCAGACGGCAGATACGCCCACCTGCACAGGTCCCCAGGATCCAGCATACCCGGCCCGCTCGACGCCAAGTGTATCGCATGGCCCGCCAGTGATCGCCATGTCTTGGACGCCACGAGCGCTGAGCTGGTAATAGCTCGAAGTCGACGTGGCAGTGGCGATCGGGCAGCCAGGATGGATACATACTCTGTACTGCCACATTTCCACAGCAATAGAAAAACGTTGAAGTCATTGGTGTGCGATCATGGTGGCCATGCCAGAGTGGGTGGTCCGCACTGGGGTGAAGAGTACCTCTACGGTAGAGAAGGAGAAGCGGAAACGGAACAGATCGTCCCATGCTCGAAGTTTCACCGGTGTCTCCCACCCGCGCAGACTGGCCTGCCATCGCAACAACGTCGTGAGAACACTCATCTATGAACACCTGCAAGCAAGATAGTAACACGAAGATCGTCCAACCGCCGTGGGGAACCCTTCGCTAAGTCCCAGAGCCTCCGACGCCAACTCCCCTTTTCACTCTACAATCCCCCCCGTGCTTCCCAAGCAGCAAGAGAGCTACTCCTGCTTCACCAGCGCCACGGGGGCCACATATCGCCTACTTCCACCGCAGATGTAGTAGACTAGCGCGAGCAAGCATGTTGCGCTGAATATGACGATGGCCCTGCCGTAACGATTAGCTGTGAGACTTGTTAGGGATGTTGTAAGAGCATACCAGTTGAAGTCCGCTGCCCAGGCAGGGTCACCCAGCGATGGCGACGCCGGGAAGAAGGAGAACACAAAGCCGATGAAGAGGGAGACCAGCGTGATGTCGTTGAGGGGTGCGCCCCATTTGCCGAGCGACCATCTGCGAGGCAAGAGTGGCTCTCCGCGTAGTCTCTTTAGACGCACGCAGCCGATCGAGACGATGTAGGAGAAGATCAGCGCCGCGTTGGATACGCTGAGGACGGCGTTGAGAGCTGTCTGGCTGCCGAAGTTGATGGCGGATAGGATCAGGGATACCCCGAGGCATACGAGGAGCTGCGTTTGGTGGTCAGTAAAGTTCACGGAGGAGAAGTCTGGAGTGGACGTGCGGCATTGAGCGGAATCTCCCAGGCTGGAGGTACGTAGCGTATCCATGCCGAGAATGGGAAGCCCTACGTCTGCTTAGCATCGCTCTAATGACAGCATGTTACTATACTCACGCAATCTCTGCTGAAGGCCCAGGTCTGCCGGGACGCGCTAGCGACTGTGGTGACGGTGGAGAAGAACAGGAGCACGAGTAATACGCTGCCGAGAAAGATCGTTCCGGCATATGAGGCGGTGGCGTTGAACAGCACTTGGATGATCGGGTAGTTGGAGTCGGAGTTGAGCAGTGCGTCGAGATCCGTAATGCAGAAACTTGGGCATATCAGCGAAGGGTTTGCGAAAGAGGTTTGCACACCTGACGACGCACCAGAACGTTATCAACATGCCGATCCCCATGATGCCGTTCCCGAATGTCGCCCACATCATGGCCTTGGGCAACTGCAGGCTGGCGTCCTTGAGCTCCTCCGACATGTGAGCGCCGGCTTCAGATGTGTCAGCCTCTCCTTCGATCGATGGATGCGGTTTGCGTACCATCGGGACCGATGAAGCACCAGATCGGCGTGGCAAGTCCGACAAGGCACGATAGGCCCACATTGCCCCATCCACCGCCGTCACTGGAATTCGTCAATTGCGGCACGGTTTATCTCCCATCGAGCGAACTTACTGGAATGTCGTAAAGACCTGCGCAGCGGGCGCGTGATCCGCCATGATCCAAAGCGTCAGAAGGAAGGCGAAGAACGCGAAGATGTGCAGGAACAAGACGATGCCTTCGGCGAGTGGCAGGTGATGTGCGAAGAAGACGTTGAAGGCGACGGTGAGGAGGACGAAGAGGAACACCATGAGCGTCGTCTGCCAGAGTGTTGAAACGTCCGCGTTGGGATATACCAGCAGGACCATCGCCTGGACTACACCGGCGAGTTGTAGTGCGCATGCTGGGATGCCGGAGATCCAACCGAGACAGCAGCACCAGCCCACAACGTACGAGAGGGGCTTCTGGAGTGACGGCGGCGCAAATTCAGAGACCTTTGCATGTTGTTAGCTGTAGGTCATGGATGGATAGTACCATGTCTGACCCAGTGATATTGCCCTAGAACATGTTGTCAGCGCTTGGTACGTTGCGTACGAGTGACTGGATACTCGCCTCCTGCTGTTGGGCACATCGAAGCCATCTCAGCCATCGAAGCGATCATACACAGCATCAGGATCCAGACGGCGATCGTGCACCAGATGACGCCGCCGGTGCCTGACGTACATCAGTGAGCGGGCGGACATGGAAGGCATGGGAAGACTGACCTCCGTTGTACAGGCCGAAATAATTCGCAAGCAGGGTGCTCTCCCACGTCGCCTGCAGGATCGTGACGAACCCGACAATGCCGATGAATTTGAAGTTGCGCTTCCCACGCCGTCAGCTTCACCCCAGGGCAACCGTCACTGCCATGATACTAACGCGAAGTTCTTGGACCTTGCCCATCCTCCGCATCTCCTGCTCGTCGAACGCTGTACCGCCCTTAAGCGCAACGCCCGGCTTCCCATCGCTGCCATACTCTTCGATAGACAGGCGCTCCTCGGGCTTCGTCATCTCTCGCATCGCCGTCGCGGACATCTAGCCGCCGTTGTGATGTGACTTTGTTGTGCGTGTTGCAGATGGAGTGTAGTTGAGAACGCGAGGAAGGTTGCGCACCCCACAAACGCGATGCAGGTTGCTTGCTTGCTCAAGTGTGCACAAAAAGCACGTGTGGCAACAGAGGGGGTCGTTCTTGCCTCTTCACTGCGCGCCAAGCCGGTCGGTCAATTGGGCAAGGGCCGCCGTGATCCCCGTTTGATCGAAGATTCTGCGCTGGGCTGATATGGACGCACGAGGGAGCGTGATGGGGCAATGCACCACCCTGCTGCCGTTGCTTGTTTCTTTCACGGACAACAGCGGATGACAGGATGTTGGCGCCCGACCCACCACCAACCGTCTCCCAATATTCGTGAGAAGCCACCGTCGTCAAAGGTAGTGTGGAGGTACATGTCAAGTTCGGCCACCTGCATCACGGCAGTCGGCTCATTTGCCAACGAAGCCTTGTGCGACAAGCCCCTTGCTGATTCCTTGCAGGAGTTGCACGTAACCGGGCTGTGGGGACGTTACACAACGGCTGTACGCCGAGCGCCATCTTTGCTTGGCTCCCTGGACTTCGCCTTTGATGGTGGTCGTGCACATGCGGCATTCGGAGCAACACCGCGCCTTGGCACCGAAGTCGTCCATGGCGGCCTTGTGTGCGCAGGACGTGGACATGGTCATCTCTAGGGCATTCGCCGCTGCGGTGCGACATTGCCAGAAGGTAATCGTGCAACACGGTGTGGCAAGCGCTGCAAGCCGTCTACTGAAACTGCAGGCTTCCCCTTGCTCACCGTCCCTGCGAAGCAAAGAGGGGCAATGACAGCGTCAACGTCAGCAGTCTCCGGTGCAGTGATGCGCTCCCGCTCAGGCGAAGCAAGGGAGTATTGTAGATCTCGCACCGCTGGGAGACGACCACTCGCTGAGTTTGCTCGAGTCCGACCCAACTCCAGCTCTGTTACGCCAAACACAAGATGGATCGAGCGCTGCGAAAAGCGTAGCACAGGCGCCTCAGCCTCTCACGTTGCTTCCTCCCAGAGCCCTCTTTACTACAATGCTGGCTCTTCGAGACGACGCTCTTTTCCATGCTCAGCTGCGCTCTGGGCGAGGCGTCAAGCGCTTCACACGCATCCTCCAAGAGCGAGCAAACAACAGCAAGCTGTGAAGACTCCCGTCAGTGCACACTCTCGAGTCCACCTGCAGAGTCGCACCTTCCGGATCGGTCACAGGCCAGCAGCCGAGACCTGGTGACGCCAAGGATCTGCAACGTCACCGAACCTCGAGTAACGAGCACAATTCCGTGCAGAGCTTCAGTACCTAGCTGTACATCATTGTATGATAACATCGATCCGACACGCCCCTCCCACCAACGCTCGGTAAACCTCGACCGACATGCCTCGGCGGCCAGGTTATCAAGATGCACTCAACCTCACAGTCAGCCTGTGCCTGACCTACACACTGTGCGTGGCGGCGGTCCGAGTCTGGATACGAAAGGGCTGTTTCGGCGTTGACGACGCTGTAATCGGAGCGGCGACAATCGTGACACTATGCCACTATGCCACCAGCTACATTGGACTGGCGCAAGGACTGGGGACGTCGTGGCCGAATATAAAAGAAGCGGGACACGTGCCGGTGCTGAACGAGGTTGGTGAAGTAAAAGAGTCGTGCCCAAAGAGCTTGCTGACCGCGATCCAGGCGTCCATAGCAGGAGTCGTCACTTTCCTGTTCGCGCTCTACTTGTCGAAATGCGCGATGATCTTCTTCCTGAGCCGCATCACCAAGACACCGAGACAACTGAAGCTGTTCCTGGCCTGCAACATCGCCACCGCAGTCATCGGTGTTGCGTCGGTCTTGATGGTCACTCTCGGGTGTCCGACGGAGTCCGGGTACTATTGGGCCATGTACAAGAACAGCGGATCTTGTCCAAGCCAGGTGAGCTGTATCGTATCGGCAGGAGGGAGCAAGTTTACTGACCCACAGAAACAGAGCGCGCGGTGGCAAGCCATCACGGCCCTCGACATCATCACGGAAGTGCTGCTCCTCGCTCTGCCACTCTACCTCGTCTGGGGCCTGCAGATGCCCGTGAAGAAGAAAGCCATGATCATCGCGGCGTTCTACCTCCGATTGCCAGTCATTGGATTCTCGATCGGTCGCAATTACTACGCCCTTCAATTGCGACTGCCGCAGACAGATCCCGGTCTGGAGAGTGCGCTGGTTGTGATCTGGCTCGGGGTCGAGCTCGCGTATGCCCTCGCCGCGAGCACGCTCTCGGCACTCAAGGGCTTCACGGAGAGCTTCAACTCGGATTTTGGCCTCGGCTTCACGCGTGGGAAGGGCGACGGCAGCTACGGGATGTTGCACGTATCAGGAGGCTCCGGTCAGTCCAGCAAAGTTGAGAAGAGCAAAGACCCGGCAACAATTGAGAGCTTAGCCGGTGCGAGCCGCATGGGTTCCGTCACGCCGGCTACGATGAAGGGGGATCCGGAGGTGGGCGTGTCACACACCACGCCCGGCGAGAGCATCGCAGAGCAGCCGCTCAAGCTGCGCCCGGACAACGCACTCAAGTCCATCACCTGCGTGACCGCTGAGCCAACACATTCCGAACACCGCCCATGGCGGCGAAACAGCAGTGCTAGTAGCCGCTACAGCTCGCCCGGCGACGACATGGTGATCATGCGGGAGACGGCGTACGAGGTACAACACGATCAGGCGCCCGTGCTGCCAATTTCGCATTACGCATGACCGGCGCGCACATCCTGTCGCTGTGATTGGTGTTCGATGGATGGCTGGTGGTACCCTTACTTCATTCAAGATGCATGATATAGACGGGCCCTTCACAGGCTGGACGTCCGCACGGAGGTTATGAGGTCGATGAATGCTTGAGATGCGGTCGTTGATTCGGACAGAGTGCGTTGGCCGGCGGAAGTGATACCCTGGGCGAGCAAGGCCGGCGTGGACCGGGTATAATAGCTAGAGGACACTTGTAGACGGTATACGCTTAATGCAAGAGCGTGAATTGCGGATCATGACCGTGATGAGCGGAAATACCAGGTGTTTCCTGGTCCATACCGTACGCAACGATGGCCTATCGGTCCGATGAGCAGCCAAAGTCGCTAGTAGGTGGTTCTATCGGCGATGCATTCTTGACCGACCACAGAGAAGATAGTCCAGACTCCTCCGAGCGCCAACGCTAAAGGTCACATTGTACTCTCATGCCACCATCATGTAGCAGCCGCCTCCTCGAGCGCAGACGCAGGCGCAGGTGAATCTCCAGTCTCCGTTCCCGAGTCCGAAGCCTCCTTTGCCACCTCCACGTTCCTTTCCTCGACCACCACCGGTACCTCCGCGCTAACCTCCTCCATCCTCGGTCTCCACTGGCCAACACTCTGCACCGGCCCACCCTCCACCAGCACCCGCCTTCCCTCCGCCTCCCTCCCCAGCACCGTCCCCAGCAACCGACTCTCCTCCCCAGCCTTCCCCAACTTCTTCCTCAACCCCGCCAAGAAATCCTCCGCCTGCACCACGCCCCCTCCAACCCCCACCGCCGGCAGCAACCCCGTAACCCCATCCTCCAGCCCCATCCCCGCCACCCGCCTCGCCTCCGCATGCTCCCTCCCATCAAACCACCGCTGAAACCCCGACACATCCGCCACGTCCTCCTCATCCCGCTTCCGCTTCTCCGCCCGCATCCGCGCCTCGCCTCCCCGCTCCACCGTCCGCCCCAGAGCCTCGATCGGCACGCGCATGAGCTCCCGCCACGCCTCTTCCGTCGCGCTCTCGGCAGGGACCAACGCGCCGCAGTCTGTGAGCGCCAGGCGCACGTCTGTGACGGTGGGGATGGGGTCGTTGTGGCTGAGGTGTGCGTAGCGCGCTGTGGTGGAGGCGAGGAGGAGGAGGTAGCGCTCGGCGATGTTGGTCAGGGTGTCGAGGACGGAGGGTTTGGTGCTGTGGAAGCCCGCGGCGCGGAGGAGGTGGATGATGGCTGGGCGGAGGAGGGCGCGGTGGAGGTCGGTGGTTTGCGACATGGTGTGCGGTTTGGTTTGTGATGAGGTCGTTATCGGAGGACCATGGTGTGGTGTGTTGGTAGACAGCGCTGTTGTGGATGCGCGGCCATTGCCGTGGGTGCCGCAAAGTGATGTCGCAAAGTGAAGGAATGAAAGTCGCGGCCTGAGGAAACTGAAGCAACGACACCAAGGCTCTCACATGCTACACGAGCCAACGCCACATCTAGGGGCGTGGTGAGATATACTGTCTGGTACCGACGATTGATACAAGTAGCTTGAGGTTGCGTGAGCGAAGAGCTACTAGTATAGATGCTGCCTATGGGTACCTCGTCCTTTCCGCTCATATACATCCTGCCCGTGGAGCTTTCCAGCGTCCATCCCAAACGCCACGCTAAACCGATGAACGATGACATCACCAGTCTCACCTCGTATTCCGTCGATGAGTCGCCTCCCTCAGCATCCGGGCGATCTCCACGCAGCCGCCCTCCTCCGCAGCCTGCAACGGCGTCTGCCAAGCGTCATTCCTCCTCAGAGGATCCGCGCCAAACTTCAACAAGCACTCCACTGTCTCCACGTGCTCGGCTTTGACCGCGCAATGCAACAGCGTGCTACCATCCACCATCGGGTGGTCCTTCTTCGCGCCCGCCTGCAGGAGGAGTTCCAGGATCTCGGGCCTCTTAGGCCAAACCGCCCAGTGCACGGCGGCAGTCCCGATGAAGGAGACCTGGTTGAGATCCGGCCGGTAGCTGAGGAGAAGGCGAACCATCTCCACCGAGCTGTATTTGACCGCGTACATCAGCGTCGTGGTGTTGTAGGCATTGAGGCTGTTGACGTTGGCGCCTAGCTCGAGCAGGAAGCGTGCGAGCTCGATATCGTCCGCGCGGACGGCTTCGTGCAATGGTGAGCTTGATGAGATGTTGACGTGTGGGTTCAGCTGCGCGCCCTTGGCGAGAAGCAGCTCGACGACGTCCAGTTGGCGGTGACCTGCTGCGCCGGCGAGCGGAGATAGTATGCCGGATTTGGCGGGCTTGAAAGATTCGTAGAGACCCGTGACAAGCGAGCTGGAGTTGACGGGCGCGCCAAGGCTGAGCAGGAGCTTGATGTGCGCGAGATCGCCGGCGCAGGCTGCTGAGTAGAGCTTCTCGCCCAGCTTGCGCTTCTCCTTTGCCGTCAGGGGTGCCATGACCGGCGAGCATAGCGCAGAGTCGGTCCGGGGCGATGCCGGTGGCGAAAGCGTGCTACTCCTTGATCTCGCGGTTGGCGATGCCGGGGGGCTCCAGCTCGCCGTCGCATCCCGGAAGAGCGGTGCAGCGGGTAGCTCGACGGGTGACGGCGGCTTGTAGTCGTCTTGTGAGATTGTGCGGCCGGGTGCGCTGTTCCACGGTATGCTGCCCTTCCAGACGCCGCCTCTGTGCGACGTTAGACGATATGGTTGCGATGCGGGTACGACGACGGATACGTACCGTTGCTGTATCTTATCATTGAACTCGAATGCTGTACGGTCCCACGCGGACATGGTGTCGTAACCCATCTTGCGTCCGAATGGCAATTGCCAGGCTGAGATGTCTACAACGCATGCCATTGATGATGATATGTTGTTTGCTCTGGTCGCCTTGTCCGCGGGGCCAAGAATGCAACGACTCTCAGCTCAGGGGTCTCTTCAGGGCTGAAGTTGAGCAGTGGTTGGTTGATGGGGCCAGTAGATAGCAAGAGACTGGTGAGCTGGGAGATGTGGAGGACGATGGTCATATACAGCGTGAGCGAATGGTAGTGCAAACAGACACCGCAAAGTCCAAGGTGAGCATGAAGGGGAGACATGCATGCATACGCTCAGCGGTACCTGGCTCTGTCACGGATTGGAGACTGTCACCCCATACTGATCAGAAACTCTGTCGATGCGCCACCACCCGCGAGTATCGCTATGGGTACACCTCTGGGGGTGTCGGCGAGCCGAAGGGCGTGGTAAGCCGCCATTTCGTGGTGACAGTTGCTGACTTTGGCGGGCAGACGGCGAGCTGAAGTGCGGTGTGGAAGGAAGGGAGCTAATGCAGGTGATTAGAAGGTTGCATGTAAGCCAACATGACGGGCTTCTTGGGTTGCGCTGACGGGACGGCTTCGCGCGAGAGAGAGGTCAGGCGGGCGTAGTACGACACCGTGAAGTGGCTTTGGTCGAAGCGACGCTGCTGGGGTGTTGACGGTTGGCATCAGGAGACGTGGTGAAGGGTTTGAAGTTACATTCACCGTACTATAAGGAACCTGTGGCAATGGAATCCTCACAATTCCACGGCTAGTCCAGTACATGTTTGTTGTTACTCAGTTCGCTTAGCTCACGTGCCGCGGCTTCCCCGAAGAGAGCTTAGCGCGTCATTCTATGAGGTAGTATTGCTATACTGCATTTCACCTGCACAGCCTCACTACCACCACCACCCCTCCCACCGCTACACTACACGTACCTGCATACCGCGTGCTTGACCGACTAGAAGGAGTAGCACCACCCTCGACCCACATATCACTCCATGACCGCCGCGCTCCCGGGTGAGATATGCCCTTGATCAAACTCAAAGGCCCGGCACAGCCGCAGTCGCACCAGGATGGCAACACCGCTCCTCAGAGTGCACCGTCGAGAGCAGCGTCGCCGGCACCGAGCATTGCTAGTACTGGTGCGTCGAAGCTGAAGATCAAGCCGCCACACCCACCGACACCCGCGACCGAACAGCCTGGTTCGGTATTGGGAGCAGGCAAGAAGCAGGCAGCCCCGCGCAAACCTGTCGCAGCTGGCAGCAAGAAGCGAGGCGCCAACGATGACCTGGCACCGGCAGCAAAGCGCATAGCCAGTGGTGCCCAGCCAGTCAGGAAGCCTTCCATACTGAAGATTAAGCCGGTGACTGCACCATATCCCGGAATCACTGCGACTACTCCCCTGACAGCTGGCGGTATCAACAAGATCAAGCTCGGTGGGCCACGCAAGCAGTCTACGGCGAGGGTAAAGGCGTTGACGACTCACAACGTCCGGCGTGAGATACCGAAGCGCGAGACTGGCGTTGGGTATGACAGCGAGGATAGCGAGCGGGAGGAGGACCCAGCTATACAGCAAGGTCTGATCCTGCGCATGCAGCCGGGCGAAGATGCCGATCTACTACGCAACGCCATTGCGGAGGGCAGGGTTGGCTTGAAAGAGCAAGGTGGGGTGGACGTCAGCATCCGGTTCGTGACGACCGATCTCCGGCGCGCGCTTGTCAAGGTGAAAGGCAGAATGTACGCGGCGGCGCTCGTGGACTTGCCCTGCATCGTCGAGTCGATGAAGAGCTGGGACAAGAAGGGCTGGTGGAAGGTGGCGGACGTTTGCCAGATGCTGCTCGTTCTCGGCCCGGTTCAGAGTGAAGCCCAGATCAGGGACTTCCCACTCCCGCGCGACGTCAACAAGGAGACGATGCAGTATGCGCACGGCCTGACACCACCCATGCACTACGTCCGCAAGCGCAGATTTCGAAAGCGAGTCAGTCACAGGCAGCTGGAGAATGTGGAGGAAGAGGTCGAGAGGTTGCTGAAAGAGGACGCGCAGTGGCAGCAGCAGCACGGCAAGATCAGTCATCAGGAGTATAGTCAGGCACAGTGGGAGCGCCTGCAGTACGAGCCCGAAGAGCAGCCGTACGATACCGATCTAGATGCGGAGGGCGAGTTTGTGGATACGATGTCGGGTTACGATGATGGGTACACGGAGACGCCGCAGGAGGAGGAGGAGGAGGTGGACACCGCGGCGTTGGAGGCAGAGCTTGCGGGAGCTTTCGCGGAAGACTCCTACGTCGAGGAAGCGCCTGCCGTGAGCGATGTCATTTCCGAGTCCCCCGTCAACATGGCCGACCAAGCCGCTTCCTTTGCCGCCGTTGAGCGTCTCATGGCTGAAGACCCGGCTGCCGAGACACCGGCGCAGACACCCATGGCGGAAACGCAGGAGCCGATGACGCAGGACGAGCAGTCCTCTGATGAGGATGAGTCTGACTACGACGAGGACTCTCCGGATGTGGTGGACGAAGACGCGGCGGAGAAGGCGGCGGTGCGAGCGCAGCAATTGGAGGAAGTGACGGATTTGGAGCGCGAGATCGCCGCCGTGAGGGCGAAGGCGAACAACATGGCTAATCAGTTGCTGAAGAAGCGGGAGCTGGATAAGCTGGTCAAGCTGGAGGGCGATATGAAAATAAAGAGGAGCGCGTTTGGGTTGGATGGGGACGAGTGAGGGAGGTGAAGTGGGTAGCGGTGGCCCGGCATTCGTTGAAGTTGCATGCCGTCGATTGCGGCGTGATCTCTCCACCCTCGCTGGAGACTTGGATGGTGCGAGGAGGGGCTGTAGTCGAGCCTGAAAGCAATGAACTGTTCATGGATAGTGGGAGGTTGGGAGAGCGCCGTAGAAGACCGCCATTCTTCCCCATACAAGGTAGCCAACCGCACGCCAGCAGCCCCGGAGACGTTCTCTATCGCGACTTCCGTTTCTGTTCGCGCCTTGTGGCATTTTTTCGGCCCTTCATGTCGAGGTCCTCTAATCTCAACTCGGCCCTCTTGGAAGGCGTGCCATCACAGCAGAGCCCGTGCCAGAAACGCATGTGATTGGTTGTAAACCTTCCCGCAAACGCGGACCAGCTCGCATACGCTTGCACTGCTTTCGGCAGGCACTGCGAGCTCGGGCTGCTCACGTTCATGACCCATCATCGCAGTCATCGATATGCCAAATACGGTGGGACGGACGGGTTCACCACTGACCTTTTTGCCTTCCGCATCCTCTTCAGAGCTCCCGTTTACTGATGATATATAGCACGTCCAGCCTGTTGACATAACCAGCGGCGTTTGGCGTGACAAGGCGACTCGAATTCGCGGACGCTGACGGTATACATTACTGTACCGACCTCGATCTTGGACAGTAACAATGGTGGCCCTCCAGGTCGGCGTGCTCGTAGCCGCCTACATCGCCTACAAAGTCATCCGGTCCTTCATCGAAACCCGCCGCTTCAAGGCCTTCGCGGAGCAACACGGCTGCGAAAACCCCCTGGACCTGTCGGAACCATGGCACAACAGCTTCGGGCGCATCCGCCGCATCATGAACCTCAAGAAGACCGGCGAGGACATACTGGACGACATCATCGCGGAGGACTTCCGAGGCGCCGCCACCATCCAGCGTAAAGGCTTCGAGGGCTCCCTGATCACGAGTACCGTCGAGCCCGCCAATCTCCAGGCTTTCCTCGCCACGCAGTTCGAGGACTTCGAGACGGGCCGGTTGAGGTACCTGCAGCTCAGCCCGATCCTGGGCAAGAGCATCTTCACGAGCGATGGCGCTTTTTGGGCTCACTCTCGCGCGCTGTTCCGGCCCCAATTCTCGCGCGACAACATCAATGATCTCGACGCCACGGATAAAGCTGCCCATGCGCTCATCACGGCTATTGGCTCAGGGGTGGCTGCAGGCTGGACTAGGGATGTGGATCTATCGCCCATGTTCTTCAACTTCACTCTAGATACTGCGAGCGACTTCCTGTTCGGAGAGTCTGCAGAGTCACAAGCAGCCATGATGGCGGCCCAAAAGGAAGGAGAAAGAAGCCCCGGTGCCATCCAAAGCGCAGGTGCGCAGGCAGGTACGCAGCAGTTCCGGCACGACTTCGAGATCGTCGGCGAGCAGTTGATCTCCCGCATCCGTCTCTTCTCGATGTACTGGCTCGCCGACAGCATCAGCTTCCGGCGGGCTGTGGCTCGGGTCAAGCGATTCACGGAACACTACGTACAGGCCGCCGTCAACACGGCCCAGACGGGTAAAGTCGAGGGCAAGAAAGAGACGCTTCTCGCGCGTCTCGCGGCCGAGACACAGGACCGCAGCGAACTGCGCAACCAGACTCTAGCTATATTATTCGCGGGACGAGATACCACGGCTTCGTTGCTCGGATGGGCCTTCCTACGCCTGGCTCTCCACCCCGAAGTTTTTGAAAAGCTGCGCAGCGTCATCCTGAAAGACTTTGCGAGCGACGAGCCCATCACCTTCGCCAAGCTCAAGGACTGCCGTTACCTACGCCACTTCCTCAACGAAGTCCTTCGTCTACACCCCACCGTCCCCATCAACGGACGCACAGCCATAAAAGACACCACGCTCCCCGTCGGCGGCGGACCGGATCAGAAATCCCCAATTGCGATCCGCAAGGGACAAGCCATCGGGTTCTCGGTGTACATCATGCACCGCCGCAAGGACCTCTGGGGCGAGGATGCCCTCGAGTTCAAGCCCGAGCGATGGGAGGAGAGGATCCCGGCGTGGCAGTTCCTGCCCTTCTTGGGCGGGCCGCGCGTCTGTATCGGGCAGACGTTTGCGCTGATCGAAGCGAGCTATCTGATTGTGAGGATGTTGCGGCGGTACGATGGGATGGAGCCGGTGGATGAGGCGGTGATGTTGAGGATGAGGAAGGGGCTGGGGCTTACAATGTGGCCGCGCGACGGGGTCAATGTCCGCTTGCATGAGGCGAGTGGCTGATTGATCTATCTCTGGCATTGCATTGAGCGCTGCGAGGCCCATGTATCCACTCACGCCGATCTGCAAACAGCTGTTGACGCGCTTTCGAACCTGGCGGGCTCGAACGCATCTTCACTTCAGCGAGGTCGTCTTGGTCAATTCCATATACTGCTTTGTGTCCTTGCAAGCCAGCGAACGCATTCTCTCGCCCCATCACTCTACCCACGTCGGGCACGAGCTTGCTCTCATGTACTCTTTGATCCGCCCCCACGACGTTCTGTTAACGGTCCAATGCCTTCGCGGTCTGAATGGAGGAGCAGAGAGTCAGCGCCCCGGCCTCTACACCTACGGCTACATGCACCAACCCGAGAAGCCCCAAAGGGAAGGAAGACCAAGATGATGCACCTGAGCTGAGGTTCTTCTACCCGCTCTACATGAACGCCCGGGCGCCACCGGCTTTTTGCCTCATAGATCATACTTATACATGCCGTTCCAAACCGTTCGCCTCCCGTATCCCGCTCACTGCATCATACTCGGCGTCGTGGCACCCATAAATACGCCGCCGGGACTGCTCGTCGGCGGAGCCCCCTGGCCCGCTTGCTGCTGCTGCTGCGGCTGTGGCTGTCCGTTCTGCTGTTGTTGCTGTTGCTGCTGCTGCATACTCGGATCCAGCGGGCCAACATCCACATTCATGGGCCACATCTGCAGGCTCGGGTCCATGGCGTTCGTGCCGCTGCCCTGGATGTATTGGTCCCATGCGCCCTATCAGACCAAGTCAGCCCATATTCAGTTGTCCGACACGCCACAACATATTAAGAAGACGTGACGAGCCTGCTTACCCAATCAATATCGCCACCCAGGCCATCCATGCCCATGAACCCATTTGCGCCGTTCCCGACACTAGCCAGCATCTGACTAAACGGGCTCGCCGGCCCAGCCAGCATGCCCGCCGTACTGCCCTCCGGTCCGGAGTACTGCGGCGTCAGCCCCGTCCGCTCAGCAGGCTCATTGAGCAAACCCGCCATACTCGCCGGATACCCATTCGGCTGCCTGTCCGCTCCAGCACTCACCTGCTGCTGCTGCTGTTGCTGTCCGGCCGGCAGTCCGCCCACGAAACTCGCATTCGGTGACATGCCGCCGGAGGACAGCATGCCCAACGTCATGGCAGCGGACTGCTCGGGCGGCAGATCGTCCTCGCGGAAATCGCCCAGGCCGCCGTTGGGGAAGACGCCGAAGCCGGGACCTTTGTGACCCTTATACGGACCCGGCAGCATCTGCCCGGCCACTGGTGCACCGGCCCGTTGCTGCGCTTGACCCGGTGAGCCCATTGTCTGCATGATCCTCTGGTGGCCCCTGATCTTCTCGGCCATGACGCGGAGGGTCCGGGAGGCCTTGTACGCCTCCATGCTTTGCCCCTGCAGGCTCTCCCAGATGGTGATGCAGTAGTCGACCGCTCGCAGCATCTCCTCTCGCCTGTCTTCCGCGTACTCGGTGTCGGTGGTGATGGGCGAGGTGGGCGATGGCGAGGTGGGTTTCCGCAAGCCGCGCTCGGCGAGCATGGTGTGGTACAAATCCAGACATACCATCATACCCGCGAGCAGGAAGTCGTGCGTAGTCAGCGACGAGATGTACCACTTCACACTCCGCAATCTGCCGCCCGGCTGCGACTCGCGGTACAGCGTCGCTTGGTGGTCCAGTAGCTGCAAGGAGGCATCGATGCACGTCCGTCGCGAAGAAGCGTACCTCGGATTCTCCCTGCCCCTAGCAATGAAGCGCCGATGCAGCACAAACAGCGAGCGCAGGTACACCATCTCGAGGCCCAAGCGCTGCATGATGAGGTTGGCGGGATCCCGAGCGCTTTCCTGGAACGACCGCATCTGTAGGAGTGGAGGGTGCGTGGACCGGGCCTCGCGCAGCTCCTGGTCGAACTTCATGACCTCTTCGTACGGCGGCGGGTCGGTCAGACTCTGCACTCGCTCCAGTAGACGGCCGAAGAGCAGCGTCATCTTCGTCTTGGCTATCATGTAGCTCATCGGTGTCGCCTCGAAGGTCGGGCGCGAGGACGGCAGAGCCTTCATGTCCTCGTACAGCTCGTCATCGTACACATTCCGCGGCATCTGCGTGTCGCACTGGTCTGTTCGCACGATGGTTGGCAACCCGAATTGGAACGAGATATGCACGTCGCACGAGCGCACGAAAGCCCAGACTCGCCGCCTGATTTCACCGTGAAAGGGTTTGATTTGCGGGTGTGGCGAAGGGTCGCGGTGGTAGCCCATGCGCATGGCTAAACGAACGCACAAGCTCACCATGAGCAGAACGCCGGGCTCAGCGTCTCGGCTGCGGCCGTACTCGGCTTGAACGTGCAGGACGAGCGTCTCTAGTATCTGCGCAATCGGCTGTGTAATGTCAGCCAGTAGGAGACACTGCGCGGTAAGTCGCCGGAAGGTGTGCGCAAGCTCCATTGCTTTGCCTCTGTATTCTGGCGGCTCGTCGCCGGCTCGATGGTACGATTGCAGCGCGAGTGTCATCATGGCGAAGCACAGCCCGATCCACACCGTAGACGTCTCCATCGGGTGCATCCAGTGCATGTCGTACTGTTTCTGGAAAGAGGGGCCGTGGATGATATGTACCGAAGGGTCGTACGCGTTGAAATAGCGCGCGATCAGGCGATCCGCATCCGTCTTGCTGGGAAACTGCGCGAGCAGCTCCGCCTTGTCCTTCGCCGCCGGCCCTTGCAACAGGAACGCTGTGCCCGGACTCTCGTTCGCTTTCGCAGCCTGCACCCTCTCCATCTGTAGCCGGTAGTCCTCACGGTGGTTCGTGAAGTACTGCTTCACCTCACTGATTTCACCAAGGATAGCGTACCAATGCGCATCCGATGCGAAGATCGTGCGACCGTTATCCACCTTCATGATGCCGATCTGCTTCGAAACCTGCTCGACGTCGCTGTCCTCGCCATCGCGCACGCCGTCCGGCTCTTCCTGAATCATGTCGCTGCCTTCCGGGTCCAGCCTCAACTCGGAGCCGGTGCTCAAGCTATTACTCCTGCTAGAATTGATAGCCGCTTGCGCCGCTGCTGCCGCGCCTGGCTGCCCATTGGCCATGAGTGACAGCACCAGCCCCTCGAGCCGGTCAATGCGGTTCTGCATGTCGTCCGGCGTGCCGTTTGCGCCATTGGCGGCGCCCTTCCTCCTGCTCCCCGGCGTCGCATAGTTGCATGCGCCAGTGTCTCCGCGCTTGGTACAGTTGTCGCATGGGTGGCCGCGGTTGCACTTCAGCTTGCGGTGTCTGCACGGCGCGCAGGAGAGCGGGATGCGGTTGCGCTTTCGCACGACCCGGAAATGCTGCCCATCGACTGGAGACGTGCCGTTGGACGAGTGGGAGGAGGGCGGTGTCGGCTGGGTGCTGGAGGTCGGCATGGTGGGCCCCGGCGCAGTTGGAAGTCGCCGCTGACGCTTAGGGTGGTGGTGAGTGTTGGGGTGGTGTCAGGTCCGCCGAGAGCATTGGGGTGACGATGTACTGCAGTGCTCTTGCTCGGTGAGTTGATGGTATCTGGGCTGCTTGGTAACAGGTCAGAGGCAGCAGCAGTCGTCGTTGTTGCTCATTCGAGGTGCTGGACCGCTTCCACACTGCCAAGCCCGATGATCATGCCAAAGCCTCACGTTCACCTTTCCACTTGCATTCACTCGCATGCACGATGAGCGCAGGAAGGGAGTCACCGCTCGGGGGCTCTGTCGCGACGGTTTAGTCTGCTTAGAAGATGCATGCGCGGGTGTTTGATGGACCGCGACACGGCGTTTGCGGATTTAAGCCATGTCTCTATGTCGATCTGGACTTGAGGGAGGACGGGGAGAGGCTCATATGAGTGAATCTGGACGCATTATTATGGAGACGTCGTCTGGGCTTCACCACATCAACAAAACGGCCAACGCGAGACACCGCTACCGTCTCCCGTGCGTCTCTTGGACGACGACGGACTAAATGTCGGGATAACGAGGGAATACTGCCGCTCGTTGCGAATGTAGCCTGCTTCTACTCGGCAGCACCATCGAGCCTTCGAAGACACTCACCCCTCTGGACACGGCCGGATATCGTGCCTCCAAGGCAGTCCCATAGCGTGTCGAACACCGGAAGACCACCAAGCAGCTCCAGGACTGCTTTGCTGCTTCGTATGCCCCCAAATTGACCCCGCTTCGCCCATACCGCACCATGCCGCGACCCGGTCTCGCCTGTGCAGGACGAAGAGAGCCGGGCCTCATGTAGGGCTTTCGGCACTTGCAAGGGCGGAAACCGAGCCGTAAGAGAGTAAGGATATATCTGGTAGGTCTGCGCGAGATTCGTCCGTTTCCTACCCTTTGTGCAGAACGTACAACAAGCCAAGAGATCATCCACTTCAAGAGCGAGCCGCTGCTATTCTGCCACGTTAGGAAATCATAGTCGTGATTTACGCAGATACCGAAGCAATTGCGGCATCATGGGCTCAAGCAGCGACGAAGCCCCTCTCAAAGGTACAAACCTCCATCTGTCTCATTCGAACACTCACTCACCCCCTCCCAGCAATCATCATCGGCGCCGGCCTAGGCGGATGCGCCGCCGCCCTCGCCCTCAAAGCCCAGCACTTCGACGTGACCGTCTACGAGCGCCTCAAGACCTTCCGTCGTCTCGGGGACAGTCTGGGCCTGGGCGAGAACGCGCTCAAGCTCCTCCGACGATGGGGCGGTCAGCAGCTCTACGACGATCTCTGCGCGATCGGGAACCAGGCGCCGGATATGCAGATTCGGGAGTGGGGGAGTGGGAGGGTGCTGGCGCAGCAGCCGCTGATGGATATGGGTGAGGATTGGAAGGTATGATCCACATGTGATGTTGAGGGCTGACATCTTTCGCTGCGGGTAGCGGGTTACATCGGGCATCGAGGGGATTACCACGAGGTCTTCCTGAAGGCGACGAGAGACGCCGGTGTGCCTATCCTGATGGACCACGAGGTCGTGGCGTTCGACGAGTCGAAGCCTTCAATCACACTCTCGGACGGCCTCGAAATCGAAGCGGACGTCGTGATCGGCGCCGACGGTATCAAGAGCCGTGCCCGAGAACTCGTGCTAGGCTTCAAGGACCACCCGAGATCCAGCGGGTACTCCTGCTTCCGCGCGTACTTCCCAGGCTCGATCGTGAAGGGTGATCCGAAGTGCGCCGAGTTGGTGGAGAAGGACAGCGTCAATATCTGGATCGGCGACGACACGCATGTGATCCAGAATACGCTCCGCAACGGCGAGGAGTTCAATTGGATCCTCACCCGCAAGCTGAGCCACGAGAAGGATATGGAGATCACGGAGTCGTGGTTCCAGGAGGGTGATCTGGACGAGGTGTTCCGGTGCATCGAAGGGCTCGATGAGCGGATAGTGGCCGCTATTAAGAGGACGCCGAGTTGCCTGGATTGGAAGATCTGCTATCGCGATCCGTTGCCGACGTGGGTCAGTCGTAGCCACATGATTGTGCTGCTGGGCGACTCGTGCCATGCGCATCTCCCGACGTCCGCGCAAGGAGCGAGCCAGGCGACGGAGAGCGCGGCGGTGTTGGCGATCTGCCTCAAGCTGGCCGGGAGGGCGAATGTCCCTCTTGCGGTAAGCATGAGCAAGTCTCGCAGACAAGACGCGCGATGGACTGCTGACTGGACATAGACCCGCACCTACGAGAAACTCCGCTTCGCCCGCACCCGCCAGTCGCAAACCAATGGCGAGGACCTACGCGATCGCTGGCACAACGCGTTGAAGAACGTCAAGGCGGGTCGGGAGATTGATCCCGAGACCATCAAGATGCGTAATAGACCGTTGTATGCGTTTGACGCTGAGGCGGATGCGATGCAGAGGTGGCACGCGGTCAGCTCGCAAGTGGCGGAGGAGTTGCGGGAAGGACAGATCACGCCGCTGTTTGGAGCGGGTTCGCGGAGCGCGACGGAGGGTGTTGCGTCGGGGGTGGGAGCTGCGAGTGCTTGATGAGGCTTGATTACTGTTGATGTGGTGGGAGTGCGGGCCAAGCGACAGCCAAGGAATCGGATATCTTGAAGTGACGTCGCCTTATCAATGCCCGATGTAGAACGTGTTGGAAGAAGTGGGCAAACAATCTCAGCGTGAAACAGTTATCGGTATTATGCCCTGTTTGTCTGCGGATGAGGTGGCACGGCCTCCTGTCCGGATCGGTCGATGGGGTTGGGCATCATGTTGCTCGAGGGCGGTGGTGAGAGGTAGCGACGGTTGTCACCCGGGCATGCCATATCATCGCAACATAGGCTTGATGTTGGTCGTTTTCTATAGTAAGTATGTGAATGTATGGCGCCTCGCCCGAACGTACTGAAGCATTTCCGGGACCGAGGAGACCGAGGGTGGTGTTGATGTGGTAGTGTTGATGCGGAGCAGGGATGCGCATAAGGGGGGGTTCCGTGATGTACCAATGACGTGAGGGGCAGCAAGGACGATCTGGATATATGTATCCTCCGTATCTCGCAACGATATGAGCAGGCGGTAGTGAAGACGTTGTTGTTCGTGGCGCAGTGACGTGACAATGTTTCGACCGGCGAGGAGAGATGCACGAAGTACATACATATACCCATCCCGAACACCTTCCCGCAGTTCGCACATGAAAGCTTGTATAGGAGAATAAGAAGCTCTACCTTCTCGCTACAAGGTACATATACTGAAATACTTCGCTCGCTAGCGTACCTGCGCGCGCCGGTGAGGTAACTATTTCTACATATAAGACTGCAATCAGATCGCTAATTCTTGCGTTGGCAGCAGCACAGCAAGAGCCCTTCCGTACTTCAGCTTCACCTGGTGTGGTCTGCGCACCGCCGAGGAAACTGCATCCTCAATTCCTCACCGCTCGCCGCTCGCGTACATGTGCTGCAAAAGGCGTCCTTCTCCGGATGACTGATGGGAGCGCTCCTGCACCGCGGACCCTTACCTTACCCTTACATCAGCAAGCCCGCCCGGCAGCTAGCGTTGAGCTGTTTGCCCCTCCGCGACTTTCCGGCCGAAGAAGGCACTTCTTCGCTGTTTTCGCAGCATTGCGAGGGACTGACTCCTCCCGCCCACCCGCAAGCAGGCCTTGAGCTGTACGACCCGGCGGACGACAGCACCGTCACTCGCACAACATGTCGGCGCTGAAGAAGGCCCTGACTGGCCTCCACAAGCCCAGGAGTGGGAGCAACACGCCCACCGCGGCCCAGAGCGATGCCGAGCCAGACCACCATGCCCGCCAGAGCACTGACTCGTCGCGCCGGAGCACCAACCTCTCCCAGCTGTCGAGTGGCGGTCATGGCCGCAAAAGTGTCGACTCGCCCGCTGGGAGCCACCACAGACCCTCGAAAGATTTGGGTTCTCATAGTCGGGTAACCCACTCTCCCCTGGGCTTTCTGAGGCGGAAGGTCCGCAATGGCTCTCCCGACGACTCGTGGTCGGAGACTGAAGACCTACCTCTCAACCGGGACGGTGAGCCAAACAGCCGCAACCAGCAGCGCAAGCATGAGCGCGCCGCGGCGCAGGAGAAGCACCGGAAAGAGGCGGACGAGCGCAGGGCGGCAGATTTGAAGAGGAAGGAGGAGATGGAACAGAAGGCCATGGCGGAGGAGACCGAGGACCAGAAGGCGAAGTACGGCGTGCGGCCCATCAACTTCTACGCTGGCCAGCAGAAGCACGAGGAGCTTGTACACGACATCCGAACCCTGCAGCCCAACATGGTCGGTCAGATGGTGGCCTTCCGTGCGCGCCTGCACAACCTCCGCAAGCTGTCTGCGCATCTCATGTTTATTGAGCTCCGTCAGCAGACTGCGACGATCCAGGGTATTCTGCACGAGCATGGCAGCGTTTCTCAGCACTTCCTGTACTGGGCGGAGCACTTGCACGTGGAGACCATCGTGCGGGTCAAGGGTGTCGTTCAGGAGCCCAGAGCGAAGCAAGGCGAAATCCTGGGCGTGTCCATCCACAACATTGAGATCCACATCCACGAGATGCACGTTGAGGGCGCGCCAGACGAGCCGTTACCATTCACGGTCCATGAGGCCGAAGTCAGCAGGGCCGAGGCGGAGCAGGACGGCGACAGTCGCCACCGCGTATCAGATCGCGCGCGCCAAAGCAACCGCATTATTGATCTACGAACGACAACATCTCAGGCCATCTTCCGTGTGCAGTCCGCCATCTGCCATGCGTTCCGCAACAACCTCACAAACCTAGGCTTCATCGAGATCCATACGCCGAAGCTCTGGGGTGCTGCCTCTGAATCCGGTGCGAGTGTATTCAAAGTTGACTACTTCGGTCGCCCAGCGTTCTTGGCGCAGTCGCCACAGCTGGGCAAGCAGATGGCGATCGCGTCCGACCTGCGTAGAGTCTTCGAGATTGGTCCGGTGTTCCGCGCGGAGAACAGCAATACCCACAGGCATTTGACCGAGTTCACCGGTCTGGATCTCGAGATGGCGATCGACGAGCACTACCATGAGGTCCTGCGCACGCTAGACAGCACCTTCAAGGCCATCTTCAACCACGTCTACAAGAATTATGGGCCGGAGATTGAGGATGTCAAGCGCCAGTTCCCGCATGAGGATCTTGTGTGGCTAGAAGAGACGCCGATCATCCCGTTCGCCGAAGCTATCCGCATGCTGAACGACTCCGGCCATCTTGATGAGCACGGAAACAAGCTGCCGGAGAACGAAGACTTGGGCACGCGAGACGAGATTGCGCTCGGTCGCGTGATCAAGGAGAGGCTGAAGACCGACTACTACGTACTGGACAAGTTCCCTGCCTCCGCCCGACCTTTCTACACCATGCCCGACCCGAACGATCCGACCGTCACCAATGCGTTCGACATCTTCCTCCGC
Organism: Friedmanniomyces simplex; assembly: GCA_005059865.1. Taxonomy (NCBI): domain Eukaryota; kingdom Fungi; phylum Ascomycota; class Dothideomycetes; order Mycosphaerellales; family Teratosphaeriaceae; genus Friedmanniomyces; species Friedmanniomyces simplex. The sequence continues at coordinate 53,489 of NAJQ01000030.1, forward strand.
GGCCAAGAGATCCTGTCCGGCGGGCAGCGTGTTCACGATGCGCCAATGCTCGTGGAGAGGATGGAGGCGATGAAGATAGATCCCAAGACGATGGAAGAGTACATGACCGGTTTCGAGTGGGGTGCGCCGCCGCACGGCGGTGGTGGGATAGGTCTCGAGCGGATCCTCATGCTGCTGCTGCAGCTGGGAGATATCAGACACGCCACACTATTTGCCAGAGATCCGCGGTCCCTGCCGTATCAGGCCCCGGTCAAGCAGCTCAGACACCCCGAAGCGAGTACTTTGCACCCGCCGTGGAGCGGCAAGGACCGTGCTGCGGCTCACATGGACCTCCAGCCTCTGGAGAAGCTGATTGCCAACTACGGCGACGCATCCAACACCTCCTGGCTCGAGCCCAGGTTTGAGATTTACCGTGAGCCTCACACCGGTGCGGCCGTCGGCTTCGTCCCGCACCAAGGCTTCGCCATCACGATCGGCGACCCGCTATGCCACGAGACCCAGTACCCGAAGGTCATGGCGGCATACCTGCGCTACATCAAGAAAGAGCACCGCTTGAAGCCACTCTGGCTACTGTGCGGTCATCCTGCACAGGAGATCCTGGGCGTCAAAATGGACTGGCGTACCTTCTCCGTCGCCGCCGAGCAACGCCTCGACCCGGGCAACAACCCAGCCATCCACGACTCCGAACTGCAGCGCAAGTGCCGACATGCCGAGAAAGAGGGCGTCAAGCTCCACGACATTGCACTCGGTACGCCGGTGCCGCAGGATATCAAGGGCAAGGTCGACCAGCGGGTGCAGGACTGGCTGCACGGCCGCAAGGGCAAGCAAGTCCATCTCACGGACGTGCACCCGTGGCAGGACATGGGCCACCGGCAGTACCACTACTCCACCACCAAGGAAGGGCAGATCTCCGGGCTCGTCATTCTCGCCCAGCTGTCTCCCGATCACGGCTGGCAGATCAAGTTCTCGCTCGATTTCCCGGGCGCGCCGTCGGGTGCTATCGAGTACCTGGTCCTGCACGCGCTGAAGGCTTGCGCATCGTCGGGCGCGTCGACGGTGACGTTCGGTGGGGGTGCTATGAACACTTTCAAGGTCGGGCACAATATGAGGGGGACAAGGGTGAAGGTGTTGAGTAAAGCCTACCATGCGATTGCGAATGAGCTGCACTTGACGAACAAGAGCGAGTTCCGGGAGAAGCTTGGGGCGCAGGAGGACCCGATCTACAGTAAGTGCCATCCGTACGTGACTCATAATGATGTTGCCGAGTACTAATGTGAGGCTGCAGTCTGCTACCCACCCCACGGTCTCGGCCCAAGCGGTGCTCGCGCCATCCTGTCCTTTTTCGAGGATGATGACGATGTGTCGAAGGTCTAGTCGACTACCCGCAAGTCGTCGACGGTGTCGCGCCGGAGTTCGCTGTCGCGAGACTTCTCGCCGTTGCAGCGTCTCGGCACGAAGCTGAGGGACTCGGTCACGTCGCTCACCTCGGTCGCCGAAGGCACGAGTGGGCCGATCCCGCCGCGGTTGTCGTCTGCTGAGTAGTCCTGGTCGTGGCGTGCGGGTCCGGCAGCCAGCTTGGTGGATACGCTCGTCGCCGTCGGATGGTGATGGTGATTTCACGGACTTGGACCTGTCTCGTTTGTCGGACATGTCTGGGGTCACTGCAACGCTGCCCGGATGGAAGCAGAGGAGGGTTTCATTGTTGGCGAGTGGTATCAGCATCGCCCTATACACAGGGTACAGGAGTGTCGATAGTGTTCAAAGCTCATTGCTCATCGGACTACTCGCTTCCAAGGCTCTTCCACTTCTACAACATTGCGTGAGCGCTTCTCTTGCGCTGTACGATTGGCTTGGAAACTCTGGACATTAGCGGATGGCCGCAGATGCTCGCAGCTGCTGTGTCACCGTGTGACCACTCATTCGGGTGTTAACTTGGTTGGTCTCATGCTGGATGAGTCGGGTGGACGCCCTGAGGTTTGATGGGGCTGACTCTCCTGATCACGATGCCATACCTCAGGTACCATACTGTCTCCCGGTGTTGCGTCTGGCACTTAAGTGTTACACACTAGATTCGGCTGAGATAGCCAGTACATAGTTGACCCGTTCCGTCGCGGCAATAAGACGCCTCGTGCTATCTCCATCGCGACCTCGTAAGCGCGGGAAGACTTGTGCGCTGCGGCAGCATCAACGTAGCCTTATTAACAACCTTTGGTACTCCAGGAGATCAGATACGGTCTGCTATTTGACGAAGGTATCGCCGTTGTACGAACGGCATCCTCCCCCAGCTACTGTATGGGTGGCGGGCTCGGCAAATCGCACGCCTCTCGCCGATCGAACGGCCTCGTCTATTATATCAGGAAGTGACGACGCAGGAGGAAGCATTGATAGAACTCGCATCCGTGATCTACGGGGTCGCAGACGGTTTGAGAAGGGCCTCTGCCCACTCCATTGCTGCCCGCGAAGTCTCCAAGCTTCCGAACAAGTCCGACCCACGACTCGTAACCTCGCCGAGGCACCATCACAACCGTGCAGCATCCTAGGTCGTCTTGAGGGCAACGACAATGGCGGCTACACTGGACAACTGGCGCACCCCGCCGCACAATATCTGGGCCTTCCAGAACGTCGACCAACTCATACCCACCCACACCATCCCCAAACCCAACAGCCCATCCCCGCTCAAGAGCAACCCTAAGTCCTTCGACAGCTTCAGCATCCAGCAAGGCGACTCCCCCAAACTCGACTTGTCCGCTTTCCTCTCCCACACCAACACCGACGGCTTCGTCGTCCTCCACAAAGGAGAAGTGGCGTACGAGTACTACGGCAACGGCAACACGGTGGCGAGCAAACACATCATGATGTCCATGACCAAATCGCTCACGGGGGTCGTCGCGGGTATTCTCTCCTCGCGCGGGGAACTGGATCTCAAGGCGCAGGTGAAGAAGTATGTGCCTTCCGCCTCCCATCTGTACAATAACGTCACGGTGCAGGAGGTGCTCGACATGCGGACGGGAGTCAAGGCGGACGATAACACGCATGAGTACCGCGCGGCTGCTGGGTGGAACCCTCTGCGTGGGGACGAAGAGGCGAAGACGCTGCATGCTTTTATTGAGAAGTTGGAGGCGGAGGTGGATGAGGAGAGGGGGTTCAATTATTCGAGTGTGAACACTGATTTACTGGGCTGGATCGTGGAAGCAGCGACTGGCAAGAAGCTGGCGGAGTTGATTGGGGAGCTACTTTGGAAGCCCATGGGCGCGGAGAGCGAGGCGCTGATCACTGTCGATTCTCAAGGCTCCGCCCGGGCAGCAGGTGGTGCGTGCGCCACCGTACGCGATATCGCGCGTGTCGGCCAGCTCATCGCGGACGGCGGCAGGGATATCGTGCCCAAAGCGTGGATCGACGATATGCTGCACAACGGCTCACCCGAGGCATGGGCGAACGGGAGCTTTGCGGCGTTCTTCCAGGGTGTGTTAGGGAGCGCTCCAGCGTACCGAGATTGTTGGATCAGTGCGGGCGTGAAGGGGGAGGTGGTGATGGCGCTGGGGATATTCGGACAGCAGTTGATGGTTGATGTGGAGAACGATATTGTCATGGCTAAGACGTCGTCTATGGAGGCGCCGATCCAAGTGCCGAAGACGAGGTTGCAGACTGCTGCCTTCCAGGAGGTGAAGAGGGTGTTGTTGGCCTGACAGAAGAGTCGACATAGTCAAAAGCATGTGAACAGACGGCCCTACTCCGCCTTCTCGTCCACGTACTTCGTGTTGCCGCCCTTTTCAGCCTTTGGTCGCTCCTTCCCGCCGAAGTCCCATCCATTGAGGTAACCGGCCCCAGCGCTCAAATACGTGGCGAAACCCAACCATGCCAGATATGGCGCCAGACACCATCCCGCGACCTCGTCTACCTGGCCCCACACGTAGGTCAGGTAGCCCGTAACACCTGTCAGCGCGACGATGTCGACCGTGGCCTCAATGGGGCGCTGGAAGCGGAAGAAGAGCGGCATCCAGATGAAGTTGAGCACGAGCTGTATCGTGTAGAGCGTGGCGCCTTGCTGTTATGATCATCAGTCTCACACTCTCCCGCACCCATCGCCGGCGAGGGTTCGTCGTACCTTCGTCAACATGACCTTCCTCGCATCGAAACTGCTGCCCATCCCCGTCGTCCAGGCCCTATGCGCCGCATACCCCATCAAGCCGTACAGCAGCGTCCACATCGGCCCGAAGATCCATGGCGGCGGTCGGAGGGGTGGCTGTCGTAAGGCGAGGTAGGTCTTCTGGGTGTCTGCTGGACGGGTGGAGAAGCCGATGGCGGTGCCGATGGCGACAGGGAGGAGGATGGCAGCGGCGGGCTGCTGGAAGAGGATGGTGGGGAGGGTGAGGGAGGGGATGTGCGTCGTCATGGTGGGTGGTATGGCGGTGGATATTACATGTACAGACTGTTGTTTCTCGGCGTGTTCCAATTCGCTTCCTGCTGTCATATGCACCCCAGAGGGCCCCCACGTGCTATACCCGACGCGCTAGCGGCTGGTGCCGCGGCAGCTGCTCCTCCTCCATCACCCCTCAGCTTCCTCCTGCCCACCTCTCCCCCCCTCAAGCGGATCTTTCTGGAGATTCCGCCCGCAAGAGCCATACTCGATTGTTCGTACGCCCTGTTCTCCTACTCCTACTCTTCTGCGGGAGCCTGCCATGCTGCTGCACCCATACACTCACTCCTCGCCTAGATAGCAGGCCTCGCCGCCTACAGCACCACCACCTTGTCCCTCCTTACCCTTCTTTCTACACTACTTGCTGAGCTTTTCCGCCACCGCCGCCGCTGCCGCTGCCGCCCCGCTTGCTTGCTACTCGATCTTTAAACGTGTTTGTCTAACAATGGCCGGCATGGCATACAGTCCGCCTTCCACCCGCAAACGCCGCAGCGCCTGGAGATCAGTGGGAGCGGTGCTTCTGTCCCACGCATGGAGCCGCCTTGAACACGACGAACCACCGAGGAAACGCGACGCCAGCTCCTTGGCCCGAGCAACATGGATGCCTACGACACGTACGCGCGGTCTCCGCAGCCCGTGCGAGGCCCGCCGAGGGAACGCGACGATTACCGCTCGGCAGACCCGTACCGTGACCGGAGGCGCTCGCCAGGTGGATACGCAGGATGAGAATCTACTCGCTCATCGCTGACTCATGGAACAGACCGCCGTCGCGACCGCAGACGCTCCCGCTCGCCGAATCAGATCGACCGCTATCAGCCCGATCGTCTACCGCGTGACGACTACTACAGAGACCGCCGTGATGACCCGACCCCACGCGAGCGTCGACGCTCATCTCCGCAGCCGCCAGCCATCGACCGCTACGTGCCTGGCCAAGACGCGCCGCCGCCGCAGCCTCTGGTCAATCCGCTCCCGGATCCCATGAAGCTCGACTTCCAAGTCGGCTTCACGTGGTTCGCCGAGTGGTGGCGCACCGAGCAGCGCATCAAAGAGGAGAAGGATCGCCAGCGGTCCGGCAAACCACTGCCGCGCTTACGCGGAGAGCGAGAGACGAGGGAGGACCGAGATGCCGAGAGGCCGAAGATACAGGCGGCGTATGACCAGTACAAGGAGAGCCTGCAGAAGCTACAGGCGCAGACGTTCGTCCGCTTGCACAAGTTGGAGGATTGGTTTCGGGAGAGTTATGTGCCGGAGGTGAAGGAGCCGTTTCGTGGGAGACTGATGGAGTTTCGCAAGGCACTGTTCGCACGCTGGCAGGCTGATCTGGAGGGTGGCGTGTTCGATGACTTTACGCTTGAAGGTATCTACAAGTCCGAATCGAACGGGCTGGGAGGCATTCTGGAGAAGGAAGAGGGCGAGACTACTGCCGCGGCTGAGGTGCTGGGTGTTGGCGATCTACTGCCATCAAAGGGTGGCGACCTGCGTGACCCGATGGCACTGCAGCCTACCTTGCTCATCAAGACCATTGCGCCGACCGTGACACGCGAGAAGTTTGAAGCGTTTGCCAAGGAGCACCTGGGAGAGGGCGAAGGCGGGTACAAGCATCTCAGCCTGAGTGACCCGAATCCGCTTAAGAAGTGCCACCGCATGGGCTGGATCCTGCTCAACTCCGAGTCTGATCAGGCTATCGAGGAGCCAACTCCTGTCTCGAAGGCAGAGAGTAGCAATGCCGAAGACGGCGAGGCTGCCGAAGGCGAGGTGCCCATGATGCCGCCAAGACCCAAGAACACGAGCGAGAAGGCGCTGGAGAAGATCAACGCTAAGACTATCGAAGATCCGGAGCGTGGTAACTTCACCGTGCACTGCGGCGTGCATCGTCCACCGGAGGCGCCGAGGAAGAAAGCGCTCTGGGATCTATTCTCGGCACCGGAGCGTGTGGCCCGCGATCTCGACCTTGCGACCAGGCTTGTGCGAAAGCTGGATAATGAGCTCGGAGACGAGTATTTCGGCGCCGCCACGATCGAAGCTCGTGTTCAGCAGCTTGCCGATCAAGGTCTTCTGCAACCTGTGGCCACGGCTTGCAAGCCACCGAACGCGGATGCTGATATGGACATGGATGCCGGCGAAGTCGAGGAAGAAGGTATGATCGCGGATGACGCCGACGAAGACGAGATCGATGACCCGGAGCTGCTTGTCAAGAAGAAGAAGCTCGATCTGCTGGTCGAGTACCTTCGCCGCGTCTATAACTTGTGCTTCTTCTGCGTCTTCGAGTCGGACTCCGTGCATGAGCTTCAGCGCAAGTGTCCCGGCGGTCATCTCCGTCGCCCACGCGCATCGCTCACGAATGCAGCGAAAGAAGTCGCGCATGCCAGTGCGTTCGGCGACGAATTCCCGCTGCGAAAGAACGGGACATCCAGAAACGCGGCCGAGACGAGTCGCGGCGAAGGCGAGGAGGAGACCGATCTCGGCGAGAATGGCAGTCCGGTGGAGGAGCGGAAGGCAGCGGCAATGAAGCCGAACGCACGGAACGCGCAACAGTTGCAGCGTGCGTTCAATTGGGTCAAGACGTACGAGGAGAAGATCTTGCAGTGGCTGGAGCCGGAGAATGTCGGTTTGCGGAAATTGGGAGGGACGCCGTTAGAGGAGGGAGTGGAGGAGGAGTTGACTAAGGTACGGCTTTACTCCATGTCACCACCCTTTCTGATGCAGATTTGCTTACGAAGACATGCAGTTCGTCAAGCAAGAGGACGCCTCGAAGTACCGCTGCAAAGTCCCCGAATGCACCAAGCTCTTCAAAGGGACCGATTTCTGGCGCAAGCACGTCGAGAAGCGTCACGTTGAGTTCTACGAGCGTGTGTACAACGACGTCCGCCTGGTCAACACTTATGTCGTCGACCCGGCCCACATCGCGCCCAGCCGTAGCGACGCGAACAGCAACGGGCACTTCCCGCTCAACAACCATGTACCGACTGGGACGCCACGCGGGTTCCAGCTGCCCCAGCAGTTCCCGATGGGCTTCCCCATGGCGGCGGGGATGCCTGGCTCGGCCACGCCGGGGATGTGGGGTGCTGGTAACGTGCCTCCGGGTATGGCTGTGGGCTGGGGCCCTCCAGGTGGTGCGGCTGTACAAGGTGGCTTTGGTCCGATGAGGACGATGGGAGGTCGGAACAACTACACCGGGCTGAACGGCTTTGGTAACGGAGCGAGGGCCATGGGTGCACCGTACCAGCGTAACGATCCGAGAGGGCAGCGCGGGATGCCGATGATGCCCGGTGCGAGGCCGATGGGCATGCAGGGGATGCCGGGCTTCGGGATCGGGATGGAGGGGGGAGCGAACGCGATGGGTCCGAAGGAGTCTGTGCAGGGGAGGCAGTTGAGAAGCTACGAAGATCTGGACGCGGATGCAGGGAATGGGAAGGCGACGGGGGAGCTAGACTACTGAACTAGTACGCATAGCCTAGCTGGGCTTGGAAAGCTTGGGAATGGCGTCGACTCGCTTGTGGGAGAAAGCGTGGGCAGTGTAGATACCTGCGTATCCAATTACACAATACTGTTATTACTAAGCCGTCCGTGGAATACAGTCTGTTCAAGCCAACGTTACAGTCGTCATTCGTTCACGCGTAAAACTCCGCAAGCTTCATCCAAACTTGACCTTACTCGGAGTACGCAGGCAACTCCTCCATCTGAGTGAACTCCTGCATCGGGATATCATAACCCAAGTGCCGCTTCAGCAGCTCATGCGTCACGAAGCGCTCCGGCGTATTGCCTTGCGCGTCCACGAACGAGACGTGGTGGTTGACGTCGCTGATCCGCTGCAGCTCGTTGGCGTGGCGGTGGTGGTGGGGGCAGCCTGCGAAAGGACACATATCAGTAAGGTGGTTGTTCGGAAGCAAATGTGTGGTAAGGTGGTCTGGGCGACTTACCATCCACGCCGATCAGGAAGATGGTGACGTGGGCCCACGAGAGGCCGAGCAGGTCGAGCTCGAACTCGTCCATGTCGGTTGCTTCGCCGTCGAGCAGCAGGAGGAGGCGGAGCATGGGCGTTTGCGGGCCGGCTTGCCAGCCGTAGATGGGGTGCTGAGGTAACTGGTCAGTAATAGTTCCCATCGCAATCGTCTGACCTGTGAACGACTTACGTATGTCGCGGACTCGGAGTGCTTCTGGAAGTGCCGCTCCTTGACTTTCTGCCACCCGGTCATCACGCGGGTGCCACCGCCGAGCCGCACGTTGTGCCACATATCGTTCAGGTTACGGTGGTTGACGGAGCCGATGAAGGTGGCGCGATCGGAGAAAGTGGTCAGGTCGTAGCCGGCGAATTGGTGGTCGTGGTTGGCCATCGCGTCGGTGAAGCGGCGGATGATGGCTTTGGCGACGTCTAGGCAAGAGTGTCAGTATGAGGTCTATCAATGTTCGAATGCGCATGGCTTACCTTTATTCTTCGGCTGAGTCGATCTGGTCCATCGAGTGATCATGAATTGATCGTACACCGGCCTCACAGGGTCAAAGTCCATCGATCCGGAGACGTCGAGAAGGATCATGGTGTCGTCTGTGGGCGTCTCCGGTCGGTCGTACGCGTGGAAGGGTGGCGGCATGACCTGCTTGGAATAACCCTCAGACGTATGCTGGAGATGGCACGTGTCGTCTGCGGAGAAGTACAGCGGTGGCGGCTCGACCGCGGTAGCCATCCTGGCGCGCGCCATGTTCATCTCGGAGATGAAGTCCGGCTTCATGCGCATACCGACACTGCCCTCGCGATGATTCAACACCCAGTACAGACGCTCTTCCGCCGTGTCTTCGTAGCCGCGCCAAGCCGGCGTGATGCCTCTCCAGCCCGCGGATGCTTCGATGCTGAACTTGAGCGGATTAGACGCCTGACTCGCCCACGCCACAGGGATCGGCTCGAAGTAGCCTGCCCGTAGGAGATGAAGATACTGAGTCGGCTGGTGGGCGCGAAGTGCGGCGATCTTGTTGGTCATGCCGACCTTGTCTTGGTACACTGCCACGATGTACCGCCATTGCTCGTCCGGCCAGCGTCCGCGCTCCTCGGCGAGGATCTCGTGGCGGAGGCCTTTGCCTTTGTCCGCCGCTTTCTCGACCTTGGCTACTGCACGCTCATCACTCGATTTGATACCGATTGACTTCCGGAAGCTGGACAATCGGGAAGACTTTGGTTTCTCTGCAATAGCCTGCACAGCAGGACTCGAGTCTTGACGCTTCTCCTCCGGCCGGGACACGGGGGCTTTCTCATAATTGATATTCTTCCCGTTGACGGTCAGGTTCGCCATGGCCGTCTCCAGAATCTTTTCATCCCATATATTGAGCTTCGGCTCCCGTCCGTCGATGTTGGCTTGGGCCTCCTTGTTGAGACTGTTGTTCAGACTGATGCTCTGGTGGATGGCTTGCGCGTGATAGCTCGGGATTGGTCTCCCTGGTCCACCCCAGGTGAATTGCCCGTAGCCGTACGGCGATACCACCCGCATTCGGTAAGGATTACTCGAGAACACGGTGTTGTTCGGATTGTCGTTGTAGGACTTCTCACCCGGGTACATGACGGCTTTGGACCACATCTCCTGCACACCATATCGGTTCCATTTTCTGTACTTGTACTGGTGAATGGAGCAACTGCAAGGGTAGTCGGTGTCGTGCTCCGGCTCGATGTCGCTATTGTAGATCCCGTATTGGTACTGTAGACTCTGCAGTAGTTGCTGCATCTCTTGCTCGTCTCTCGCTCGGAGATGCGCCGCCTCGACGACTTTGTTCGTGTGGCGGTGCCCGTTTGCCACATACGCAGTAGGTGGCGGTCCCGCTGGCGGTGCAAAGGCAGTAGGCGGTGGTCCTGCTGGCGGTGCATAGCTGGGTGGCGGGCCACTCGCGCTGCCGTTCTTGTCGTCCATCGCGGGCATGTGGTCTTGCTTCGAGTCCGGATCGGAGACTGCGGTTTGGCTTGGAGGCTGCGTCATGTTCGACTTTGCGTCCGGCACGTGAGTGGCGACTTGCGGCGTTCCACCATTCACGTGTCCACGTTCACTAAATTCTTGAACGAACTGATTTGCCTCAGGTGAGTCGCCAAGCAGGTTGCCAAGGTGTTGTGCTCCCTCGTCCTTGGGCAGAGTCGATGTGTATGAGAGGATCTGCTCGAGTTCACTGTTGTCCAGCGGGAGGAGCTGAGATAGTTGGTGGAGCGTGGATGGTGAGGCGGCCATTTTGGGTGTTCACAGCTCGCGTGCGCTCTTGCTTCTTATTTGTATGCGTGCAATATTGGAGCTGGAATCTATCCTGTCATTTACATGTCGCCTCCGACGGGGGCGCAGTCGCAATCCACGAGCATGATGAGCGTGATGCGGTGCCGAAGTCCCGCGTCATTTTGCGCCTCCATGCCTGAGGCTCAAGGCCCAAGTAGGAATGTACGCAGAACGCCAAGGTCTGGGGATAACTTAGAATGTCTTGACGTGAAGGGCATATACAGGTGTAGGACAGATACGCTGCTTCTATGTCATCACCGCGAGCTTCATGTGACATCCTACCAAGCCACATGTTCCTCTCAGCGAACTTTGCACACGTTGATGTCAAACAACGGACGCCCGAGAGCTCGAGCGTGCACGTATGTCGATCCTATACGTGCTACCTCGAGACGACAATTAGCAGGTCAACACCACAAGATACACTGAGCAAAGCTTCGGTATGCGCTTGAAGTCGTCACAACCAGGTCATCTTCCAGATCTCTCGCCGCCGTGGCTATCATGATAATGGGCACCTGCGAAACACACGAGGGAGATAGATTTCTTCAAATATTGCGACGGATTTAGCGAGACGGTGCTGAATCTTAGCACTACCAAGACTTTTGGTAGTCTGCTCAGCGTTGTATGCACGAGTTGGCAGGAGCCTTGCGAGGCGGAGAAGCTTATGGACGGCGCTGGGGCCAAGCATGCCGGCGAGTTCATGAGGTCGCTCATGTGCCTCGAACAGGCAGGTAGTCGTGATTTTTCTGCTGGCAGGGTGAGAAAAGCGGATGGTAGTGTCGTCGAGGCACGCAAGTCCGAGGCAAAAGAGCTGCGTGCCAACCAAAGGTCGAAGTAACAATGCATCCATCATGTTGTTGTCAGAGAGGTGGTAGAGCTCGGGCCGTGGGCGCTTGTGAATGACGCCAAGCCTAACGATTTCGCCGAAGGCCCCACTTTTGTCCGTGCCCCATCATACCAGACTCCGAGATGGTGATATCGAGGTTGACAAAATATACACCAGTAATAACAATATCGCTCACCCACGCGAGGACCTCTATCGCGCCGGTGTAGAGTCGCCGCGATGGAAGTGTGGGAAGGCTCCAGCAGTGAGGAGGGCGCAAGAGATCCTTCTAGCTGCGGAGAAAGAGGCTGACGAGGAGATGAGGCTGGCAGCGATGATCCTGCTGCAGATGGTGAACTCTAGGGAGGAGTGGCAGAGGTGAGCGCTGGAAGGGGGTGAGAAGTGATCCCAGGGTGGTGGAAGTTGAGCCTGGTATAGGTCGAGTGGCAGGGTCTAAAACACCGAGTTTCTGTGCCGAATGTGAGTAGTCATGGCGGAGGAATTTTGTTGACACGTTTGCCGACCCATACTCGGTCGAAGGTAATAAAAAGTGACAAGAAGGCAAATTTCATAGGGAGGTGTACAAGTATGAGGTACGCGTGAATGATTCGCCATCTCGCCGGTCAGCCACATCGGCGCCCACCAGACACACTATCTTCCTTGCACATATCAGCAGCCACGACAAGCAATCTTGTCACCCAGCTTGCGCCCTATACTTAGCGATGCACTCTTCGTGTACTGCCCTCCCAGTGGGCGTACGACTGCCTTTCGCTCGCCGCTCACTGTGGAGTAGCCTTCCTCGAACGTCCAAGTCACGGATCATCAGATGGGCGTCTGCCAAGTGCCATCTACGGCATGGCTCTGCTCTGCGCCGCATAATGATCTGCGCCCGCCCTTTCTAACCGTCGTCTCGCCCAACCAGCAACCCGTTAAACTCCGCTCTCATGACTTCAACAACTTATTCCGCTTCTCTCTCCGCCGCAGCCTCTCCACCCGCTTCGCATGCATCTTCTGCGCCATCCTCTCAAACCGCTCCTTCTCCTCCTTCGCCGCCCGCTTGTCCTTGATGGCCTGGATGCGCCGCTGCCGGTCCTCTTCCTTCTCCGCCTTCATCTCCGTCTCCAGCTTCTTCACCTCGGCCTCCTGCGCCTGCTTCGCCGCGCGCTTGGCATACGGTGTCTGGCCGGCGGTGGGGCGGAAGGCTTGCCTGATTGGGTGCCACTGCTTGCCATTCTTGCGGACGCCTGTGGTCTGCGGGATCTTGGCTGAGGGTGCCGCCGCGGCCGTCGAGGCGAGAAGGGATGGCATCTTGTGCCTATGTTGTAGCCTGTTTTAAGGTGTCTGTCAGGTTGACTTGCAGCAATATTGAAGATGTTCGATCACGCGCCAGAGACGGCGCGGGGGTGTACCTTGCAGCCGAAAAAAGGTCCACCTCCGCCAAGCCTTCAAACCTTGAGTGACATGCGACCTCGCTCCAAAAACTTCACCACTCTCCGCTAGTGATTCTTCCACTGCCCAACGTTGAGCTGCTAGAGGAGTATAAGTGCTGCAACACGACCGAGCCTGACGTTCGGCGGGGCACCATGCTTCCACGATAACATTCACTTCGCCCTTCACTCTCGTCGTCACGGCATGTGAAAGCGCACGTGCAACATATGAGCGAAGTGGTGGTGCCTGAAAGCGAACGACGACGACGACGATGACGACGACGACGACGAGGTGTGATACGCGCGACGGCAACATACCAGCCATGGACACCGGGACGCCAGAATCAGTCGCCAAGCCCTCGATCATGGCCGAGTCTCCAAGCCTCGCCATCACGAATGTACAAGAGCAAGGCAGTGAGGCACTCAAAGACATAGCCTTCGGCAGCTTAGCGGGCACTGTCGGCAAGATCGTGGAGTACCCCTTCGACACAGTCAAAGTACGCCTGCAGTCACAACCTGATCATCTGCCACTACGCTATATCGGACCACTCGACTGCTTCCGGCAGAGCGTCAGTCAAGACGGACTGCGAGGGTTATACCGCGGAGTTAGTGCACCACTTGCGGGCGCTGCGGCGGAGACGGCATGTCTGTTCTGGAGCTACAGCGTGGCGCAAGACCTGCTCAAAAGCTCGGTGCTCGATGTCAAAGACGACGAAGACCTGCCCCTCAGCGCCTTGATCACAGCAGGCGCCATGTCCGGAGGCCTCACAGCCACGATCCTGACACCGATCGAGCTCGTCAAATGCCGCATGCAAGTCCCACTGCAGTCACCACTAGATCCGACGTTACGGCCCGGCGTCGGACTCATGAGCGCCTCACTCTCACCCTTCACCGTGGTCAGCGACGTCTTCCGTCGCGAAGGCCTCCGTGGATTCTGGCGCGGCCATACGGGCACTTTCTTGCGCGAGACCGGCGGCACAGCAGCTTGGTTCGGCGCATGGGAAGCCATCACCCTCTTCCTCAAAACCCGGCTCGCTCGGCAACAGCACATCCAACCATCAGAGGCCATGCTCCCGCTCTCCCAGCAAATGCTCTCCGGCGCCGTAGCAGGCATGGCCTACAACTTCCTATTCTACCCGGCCGACACCATCAAATCCAAGATCCAGACTGGCGAGCTTTCGCTCACGGGAGTGCGGCCTACGTTTCTGGGAACGGGAAGGGAGTTGTGGCGTGTTCATGGGTTGAAAGGGTTGTACCGCGGATGCGGGATCACGGTGGCCAGGAGCGCGCCGAGCTCGGCGTTGATCTTTACGATTGTGAGCAATCTCAAGGAGGCGTTTGCGTGAGATGCTGCAAATTCTGGCCATGACGTACGCTCTGATGCGATGGCACGGAAGCATGAGTCTGGGAGTTGATCAAAAGTTCTTGAGGTTTGCATAGCGATGGCGTTTAGGCGCGAACCATGACACCAATCGATGGATAGCGAGCTTTTCAGCTAAAGCGGCTTATAGGTAGATTCCCAGTCGAAAGAGTAGCTTCTGCTACCCCTTAACAGCAGTTGGGATCTGACGTCGTGTGTGGCTCTCGATCGGCGCTGGCGTCACTGAGTGAACAGATGTCCTTTCCGCCGAGTCTTCGTGACGTCTGCCGCGACGTCCGCCACTAAAAATCCACAGGTCCAGGGTGCGCGATCCCGACGATACGGCGCCGAGCCACGTTGTCCTTGCACGCATATCTGTGCATATCCCGGAACACTGTCCGTGAGACGCCACCTCTTCGGCAAGCTTCTCTTGAGACTTCACCCTGGATGATGGGGATACTACCGTATACAGCAACATTGACTGGAGGTGCCTCAAAGTCTCAGAACACCGCACTCTCCGGCCCACCATCAATGAGCGTAAAACACCACGGTGACCCCCGGGTTCTCTTGTCAAGCACAGCATGTCTCCAGTAGCTGCGCCACCTAAGCTGCGCATTAAAGGCGCTTTGTTCCATGAGCAAACATTCTCATGCTAGATTTTTAATACTCATAGGTGTCAGAGCTGCCCGTGGAATAAATAATCCACTGAACTTCGGCGATAGTGATGTTTTGGGGAATAAAATATGCTGTATATAAGAGGGAGACCTAACTTCTTACGATGGGCCGCCTGCGTGGCTGGTGGTTGATGAATATGGTGAGTTGGGCAGACCTACGTTCTTTGTTCCGTCTCCGGTCCCACGCTGACGAGTCTCCAGGCAATGGTGAAGACTCATATGTGCACGACATTGTCGCCACGCGCCGGATACTGCAGTTCGGTATGGCTCGCGACTCCCATGCTCGCAGCTGCCTGGCGGAGGCTGGCTGTCTTCGGTAGTGCGCGCCCCAGGTCCTGTACTCAATACCATCATCGAAGCCGTGGCCGTGTGCCGGCTTCCCGCCAGTCAGTATACGGGTCCAAGGCTCACCGTGCGACTGCGTTGGCTCAGGCCTGCTACGTTCGTGGAAGATGCTGGCAAGGCTGGCGGCAGTCTGCTCCCCATGGTGCAGATGACGATGGCTGGAATAGTGGACAATGGCGGTTAACTATGCCACTTCGCGGCCCTGGTGGGTCGTCGCTCTGTCCATCTTTCAAACGGCAAGAGTGGCTGACGTCGGCTAGAAGACATCGTCCTGGCCGATCAGAACGGCTTGGCTCTTATCACTTTTCGGACCAGGTACCAGCAAAGTGAACAGAAGACCCACTGCGGAAAGTCAGTGACACAATCCTCGAAGCTGCCAAGCAGTGCCGCGGGAATTCAGGTATCGTGGCGGTCGAGGGAGTCTACACCAAGACTACGACCGAACGCTTCAACTTAGTGCCCCCGACAGGCGATGTATGAGCGCTTCAAGCACGCTGCGTCAGGGAGATGAGCGTCGCGAGGCCTGAACTGTTCGATGGCTCTCATTGTTCGCCGTCGAACTCCGAGGTCTCTTTGTTCGCTACAGCGAGTCTCCCGCCGACATCGAAGCCCCCGAACGCCGGCGAAATCCCACCCATGGTGCTGTCGCATACCACGCATCCGGGAGACACCTGCCGGACCTAGATGCCCCTCGCGGCGATGGAGAGGTCTATCTGGAGTACTATGGGGGGACGCGCGAGGGAGTGTTCACCTACAGTTGCTGAGATCTGGCTGTCGGAAATTATTCACTGTCGCGCGCCTTGGTTGCCTAGCCGATTGTGGCCTGAGGTGCAAATTTGAAAGATTGAAACACTTCGACTTGGATATATACCTTTCCCTTCCCTTCCACCTCCACCACCTGCTGGACACCTACACGCAACGCTCATACCTCTGAGCTTTGCATCGTCTAGCACAGCAGTCACGTATTACATCAAACACAGCACGTCCAATATGGATGCCCCGCGCAACTACAGCGCTGGGCCGGTCGCACAGAGTACCACTGATTGGCAGATTGAGACCACCGCACTCTCAACGAACCCGGCCGAGGGCGCACCAGATCCACAGTACAGTCTTCCGGACAACGCTCTCGCGCACTCTCCACCGTCTGCCGCTATCGCAACATTGCAGCGCCCTCCTCCTCATGCGACGTCAGTTCCGCATCAAGGTGCACCGGCGCTAGGCACCACCATGGGTCACAGCGCTGGCTTGCACTACGGTACTGTGCTTGCTCCTACATACCAGCAGTATCCCGACGGCAACACGAACCCTTCCGACATCGCTCAGCCGAAGAAGGATCATTCGTCGTACTATGCTCCGAATCGCTACCATCATCACACCAACGGCAACGGCCCCTCGCCGCATGGTGACCCTCCTGCCCTCAACCAAAAAAGCGCTGTCAACATCCGAGACATGCAGAGCTACGCCCAACACTCGGTCCAACAACATCACCAGGGCCCGTACTATCCGATCCAGATGCTTCAAGTCCCAAACCTGGCGCTACCGTACACGCAATATCCAGTTCCCTACACCCCTGCGACGCAAGCCCCGGCCATTGGCTCACATCACATCTCGCAAAATGCGTCTGTGGTCCGCGCAACGATGACTACTGCGCAAAAGAACGTCAAGAACATCAAGATTGTCCACACGGTCGAGCCAGACAACGGCCAAGTCCTCAAGCGCTACAAACTTGGCCACTACGCCAACCCCGCCAACAACGCCCCCGACGCACCAGTGTCAAAGGCCAGGGTTCCGCAGGCAGGTGGCAAGACAATAGAGGTGTGGCGCTGTGCTAAGGCGTCCTACCGCTTCTGCACCATGACTGCGAACGGATACACCGATCTGACCGCGAACCTGGCCAAGTCACACAACATCTTCGACGTCGCGACCACGAAGAAGGCGTACAAGGACAAGGGCAAAACTACCGCGCAAGCTCAGCAGGCTATGGCGGCGCCGATGGGCATGAACGCATACCCAGGAAGTCAAGGGGCTAGCTACAACGCTGGTCCCACTGCCGGTCCGCCTCACCCGGCTTTTACGGCATCAAGCATACTCATCGGACAAGCGATCGCCCAACCTGGTAGCTCTGCAACTTTGCAGAAGCGCGCCATTGACCGCCCTCACAGCCTCCACCACCATCACAGGTCGCGACAACTCGCACCCCTCGACTCCAGCCGATTATGCAGTGGACAACGGCCGTATCACCACGAAGCTGACGCAAGAAGACGCTCTGCTCCAGCGCAATCTCACCGAGGGACTCAAGAAGCCGGAGTACGTGGCCACGCTGAATCCCGCGGTACTCATGCTCGGATTCAACGGCGGGCTGGCCTCGGACGAGGAGATGGCGGGATTCAACGGCAACGGGATCGAAGCGCAGGGAGGCATGGGAGAAGCAGACCTCTACGGCTACTCCCCGCCGACGAAGCGCAGGAAGGTCGGGGGCCAGAATTACGGCCAGGGGACCGAATTCCCAGGCACCTCATGTCAGTTCCGTCACTCACCAGTCAATCCCCGGATGCTGGCGAGGGCGCTCAATCGACGCACGATGGAGAGTCTATGAGCGACGAGAGCTTTGCGGATTACTTCGGCATGTTCAATGATGAGTCGAAGGGGGCGCTGGGCGATATTTCATTTGATACAGGGTATGACGGCGACAACCTGTAGGACTAACCAAAGCAGACGGGCACTGTACCACTTGCGTCTGGCGGTGGGTCAAGCTTGGCAATTGGCGTTTGGAAAGGGGGAGATGGATCTACGTGCTCTTGCTCGCGGTGTAGGATAAGGCGCTGGGACCTGGGAGCGAGATTTTGCGCGGTGGACACGAGATGCAAAAAGAAGGATGGCATTGGGAGTGGGCTAAGCGCATGACTGCTAGTTGGCATGGGCATACTCGGGAGAAAGCAGGAGCATGACTGTAACTTAGCATGGTGACGAATGCGTCGCAAGAAATTCACTACCATTGATATACAGAGCGCATCCCGAACGGGCATCATTACCCGATGTCCGTAACGCTGTACGTGATTACAGCCGCGAGGTGTGAAGCGATTGGGATGCTCAAGTTCTTTGTGTCAGCGATGGAGGCTGCTGAGGCACAGCCGGCATTGGTGGAGATGTCGGAGGGGGAGCGGGAGGAGCTGCTTGGGTTCCTGAACGCGCCGTCGACAAGCAGTCAATCGATGAGGTAGACAGGGAGCATGAAACTGGAAATGTAGAGAGCGAGAGCGTGCTTTCGGCGGCATGGAGCGTAAGCACTCCGCAAGACAGCACGCCCACTCTAACCTTTCCTCTTCGAGCGTTTGCTGCCTTTCGCCTTGCTGTCCGTGCCGCTCGCGTCAAGTCGTACCATTACTCTGTGCAATCAGCTCGACCTCGGGGCTCGGCGCTGCGAGATCCTCTCGCTGGTCACGGAGGGCATTCTTGCTGTCCGCATTGCCGATCTCTTCGATGCTGCTCGCGAGCCATTGCTGGAAAGGCTTAGCGACGAAGTAGCCATCGGCCGTGAACCAGGTCGTGAAAGGTGCCGTGATTTGTCTGGAGTCCGAGTCCGCAAGAGAGACGGTGAGGTAGTATGTCGGGTCGTGCTTCTTGGTCTTGCTGACAACGTTGATCTGAGAGTCGGGTCAGTACGAGGCCTGACTCGATATGGTCCGCAGGCAAGCCGCCCAGAATGGTAGGACTCAGATAGACACACCTTCTTCCCCTCCCTCACACCAGCAAATGCACATCCCTTCTCCACCGCCCACATCCAGTACGTGAACGCGCCATTCAGCAGCGCATATGCCACGACTGCCACCGCCGTCCAGGTCTTGGTAGCCTCCCACCCAAGCTTATAGTCCGCCGCAAAGGTCGCCGCTGCTATGACGACACTGGCATACCCAATGGCCAACCTGACATCGAGTTTGGTGTTGTCTTGCTCGAACTTCAGACCGCGGAGATAGTTGCCCAGCGCGTCGTCGGTGGTGTTCTTGAGGTCGGCGAGGGAGTGTGTGGAGATCTTCGTGTCGGCCATGCTGTGCTGAGGCTATGCGAGGTGTAGTTGAGAGCTGTCGAGAGGGGTCCACATTGTTGTATTCACATACATAGAAGGCAGAAGTGAACGTGAGGTCCAGCTGTCCTCCGCCATTAACTAAATTTGTGGGGCAAGCCCATCAAAACGATCCATAAGCTTCACCTCGCCTCACCACACACTCCCATCTCAACCCACAACTTCCTAATCCAGCCCTCTCCCATCTCTCAGCATGGCAGGCCCGGTCGAGCAGCAGATCCACAGGGATCCTGCACTCTTGTGCGTAACAATCGGCCGTCAACTCACCCCCCTCACTCTCGCTAACAGCACATAGCTACTGGATCCTCCTCCCCATCACGGTCGTCATGATCCTGACCGGCATCCTCCGCCACTACCTCAGCACCCTCCTCCAAACGACGCCCAAAAAGCAGACCCTGCTCAAAATGCGCGAACAGCGGCACCTCATGCGAGCGCGGAACATGAATATCAACCACGCGCAGGTCTCGAAAGCCTCCTTCAACCGGCGGAAAGAGTGGTTCGCGGACAAGGTCAAGGAGGGCACGCTGCTCGCTGATGGTCCGGAAGGCAGGGGAAAGGGCAAGCCGAATCCGCTGAGTGATCCGGCGATGATGGAGGGGATGATGGGGATGATGAAGGGCAATGTGGCTATGATGGTGCCGCAGAGTCTGATCATGGGCTGGATCAATGCGTTCTTCAGCGGATACGTCATCAGTGAGTTTGCAGGACCAACCCAGGCGAGTGTGCCAGGCTGATACGTTGCGCAGTGAAACTGCCCTTCCCACTGACACCGCAGTTCAAGCAAATGCTGCAAGCAGGCGTCGGCACACGCGATCTGGACGTGCGGTGGGTGTCGTCTCTCTCATGGTACTTTCTGACGCTGTTCGGGCTGCAGCCGGTGTACAACTTCATACTCGGCTCCAACAACGCAGCGTCCCAGGTGGCGCAGCAGATGCAGACGCAGCAGCAAGGCAACCCGATGGGCGGTGCGGAGGACATGGAGAAGATCTTCAAAGCGGAGGTGGAGAATTTGGAGGTGGTCGAGCATTGGTATGTGCTTGATGGGGTGGAGGATAGGCTGTTAGCGAAGCTCGCGACGGGTATATAGTGCTGTACAAGACATAGTTGACCGCAGGCCTGGAGCAATTTTTCGATCCTCGATGAATCGCGCTGATCCGGGACGAGGACCAGAACGACGTAGAAGAAATGCGACTTTGCTAACTACAACAGACATAAGTCCCGCTCGCCAGATCTTCCTGCTGAACTCGAAGCTCGGCGTTTTACTCACTCGTTGAACGGCCGTTACTCGCACACACGGATGACTTTGCCCTGAGGGAAGGTGGTCCGCGATTTGCCAAATATGGGGCTGGACAGTAGTCGAGCCCGATAAGAGTGTGCAAGAAATTGAAGAACCGTGCGCTAATACCATCTGAAGCCCACCAGACTCAAGCACGCTCCTTCCGGCGCTTCTTCGCGCCCTCTTCGTCTCGGCGCCTCCACTTGCTCACCGCACGCTTCTGGACTGCTTCGTCATCTGAGCTGCTTTCTGTGCTGATCGGGCCCTCCTCGATCTTCTCGGCAGGACTGACCTTGCACTTCTTGCTACGACCTTCGGAGCGCGCTTTGGCACGTCGGCGCTTCGACTCACTCTTCGCGCGGCCCAGAGTCTCTTCATCAGAGCCGCTGGCTTCGTCGCTATCTTCCCTGGAGGCCCTCTTGCGTCCCGCGCGCTTCAACTTTGTCGCCAGCTGTACACGCAGCGCGTATATGTGTTCCGCCTGCATATCTGTCTTTACCATCATAGCGGCCAGCTGGGTTTCCTCGAGCTCCATCTTGAGCCTTTGGATCTCCCGGTTGGCTTTGTGCACTGCAGTCTGCGCTTGCTGGGCTTTTCGCTCCGACTGAAGCAACATTGCGTTTGCCACCACTTCCATAGCGCGCTCATTGAGGGAACCCATCCTTCCAAGTGGATGCATGCCGCGACCCGCGGGGCGCACTGCCGGCTTCTGCGGAGAAGACTTTGCGTGCTGCTGGTGCTGGGTACCCGGACTCATTAGATCCTGCCCCATCTTAACGGCACGGCGGCATGCCATATGAGGCTGATCACGCTCTCTCTTAAGCGTGCACCGGGTACAGCATTCGTATCCGTGAGCTTTTCTTGCTGGGAAATCGCAGTATTCTTTGCTAACGTTGCGCTTATTGCGGACATCATGCGCACACGGGACGCAGATTTCGCCATCCTCGAAGGCCGGAGGCGCTGTCTTCCTTGGCTGACCTTGCTTTGGGGGAGGGTCTTGCTTGGGGAGGGGGTCTTGCTTCTGGAGAAGAACTTGCTTTCTCCTCGCTTTGGCGTCCGCCTCGTCTCTTCCTTCGGCGATCAGCAAATCTATATCTTCTTCAGTAATCTGGCGCTGCATCTCGACACTCATCGGTTGCCTCCCTACGAGGATGTCGGCAGGCTCACGCTTGGGCACTGTTTCGTGCTCGGCCGCTGCGCTATCTTGAGGTCCTGTTTCGGTCCTCGTCAACTCTTGCGAAAACCTTCTCTGGCCTCCATCTGGGAGCTCTTGCTTGGTGTGAGTATCTGCCATGTTGCTGGCGAGTCGCTGTTGTTGGTCGTATCAGTCAAGACATATTGGTTGGAAGCTCTTGACATTTCGATCCCGCGCCGGAGCTTAGCAGTGCGTGGGAGTGCGGCGCTTCCGGCAAGGGCCAGACGAGAATCGCTCCTTCCTCGTTCGAAGCTGGCTGACGCGCGACGCGACTGCCACGACGTCTGCCTCCAACCTCATCTCCGCTACTTTGCTGACGCACCGCAGTTAAGAACAATCGCACGCACCCAGAGCACCCCATGGCCCACAATGAGCCGTCTCCGGGCAGCTCACTGCCATGCCACGCCGTCCGTCCAGCGACTGAGGCACAGAGAACGAGTGTCGACCATACCGCCGTTGCCGACAGTACCGCCGCTGTCGACTGTACACAAGCATCGACAGGATGGGCTCCGAAGCGTACCGGCTCGCTGAATGCTGCGGCCACAAGGCAAGACAATCGCAAGCCTGACTTGCACGATGTGATAATGCTACCGGTATACACCGGCGCCCACCGAGAATCGGTCATGCATGCTGTGACCAGTGCTGAACTGAGCGACGCCATCGATGGTCTCATCTCCGAGGAGCTCGCTAGGGCAATCGCGAGCGCTGACAGGACGAGAGCACATTCGACAGGTACTACGCCGGAGATGGAGCCAGAGCAGATGAATGAGCGTGAGTCCGAGCATGTAGCGGACTATCACCACGAGCACAAGAGGCACATTGACCGCCCGGGCCTGCGATGCACGCGGATGGGCATTGCTGCGAATTCGGGATGCGCGCAAGCTGTCTCCACGGACAGTCTCGACGTGTCTGAACAGCTGAAACCGAATACCGGACATGGCGTACCAATCCCACAAGCTCGCTCGCAGAAAGTGGTCCACGACCCGCCTTTTCCGGCACTCCACGCAGACTGGTCATCTTATATCACGTCAGATCTGGACCGCCAGATGCTGATATCCATGTGCGACACGCAGGCGTCGGTGTATGGCATGGGTGGCGTCCCATATGGCAAGTCGGGCTATGACCAGACGCCCACCTACGGCAAAAGCTCCGCGTACATCAAGACGCAACCGTACAGCCCTTTGCTGCCGAGCTCACGTTTGCAGTCACTCGAGCCAGCAAACACCTTGGCCTCTGATGGCGAAGTGTTGTACGTGCATCCGAACAGGCAGACCGCAGACAAGCCGCAAGTTTCGGCGCAATCTGTGAGCAGTTCCCACGACGGTTTTGCCATGCAGAGACCTGCTGGTGCGGAAAGTATGATGCCGAAAGACGAAGTGGCAATTCAGAAGCTCAAGCATAAACGGCAATCACTTCAAGGAATGCATGCGCATATAGCACGGAACATGCCTCACCAATTGCCTAAACACAAGAAAACCATTGCCGCGATAAACCGCGAACTCGAAATACTGGGAGCCACCGACAGCGGCCGAGCTCCCTCTATCTGCAAGCTCGAGTCGTCCCACACGGGAGCCGTCCAAGAAACCGTACGAGCTTCGGAGAAGTCTCAGCCCTCGAAATACATACGCGAGACTGTCGGCGGTGCGGTCGGGTTGTCCATCTCGTACTACACTCTCGGCGGCGGCGCTGTCAGCAAGCTCTATGAACAGCGCTCAGGTTTGCTGCTCAAGCTAAGCAAGATCAACGAGCACGAGACAAGCAAAGTGCTCCAAGTCTGGAACGAAATCGCAGCCGTTGAGCGCGCCCATTGGGACGAATGCATCAACAAGCTCACCCATAGCCACAATTCGCTCTGGGGACAGCTCAGCTGGATCGAGAGTAAACAGGCCGATAGACTGCCGGTCCTCAGGGCGCAACTCCAATCGATGGAATGGGCCCTGGAAGAGCTGAAGTCGCAGACCGTCTGGACGCCCGAGAGGCTGCCGAGATTCTTGGAGAGCGTCAGAGCGACCGAGCGCGCGCTCGCAGGACCCAAGGTAAAGGAGGTCCGGGACGCAAGAGTCCCGGAGACGAAGAGCGAACCCGGCAGCGGCAAGCGTAAGCGAAGCGAAGGCGACGCGAGCGATGACCGGCGTAGTGGCCAAGATGCGAACGTGGACGTGATGGTGAGGATAGCGAAGAAGGCGTGTACATATGTTCCTCACTCGTAGAAGCAGAATGGACTCTGAAGGCAGGGAAGAACCGTGAGCCCGTCGGTCCTTGATAACTTAGCCTACATGAAAAACCCCAGCCATCTACCAGTCTATCGTCTATACATCTCTAACAAGAGGGATCGGCACTTTTACCGAAACCGCCTCATCTCAAAGTCCTCCGTCTGACTCCTCCCCACCGGCCTGTGACCCGCCGGCACATTCAGATCCACCTCGCCCAACCCACTACCCCCCGTGGCAGGCTGAGGGCGCGGCGGATGGATGTTGCTCTCATTAGTATGCAACCTCCACGCCGCCGGACTGATCATCCCACTGCGAGGGTCTATCCGCTGATTGCTCCTGTCCTGACTTTCCGCGCCACTGCCAGCCGTGGAAGGGTTCTCGGGTATATCCGCCATGATACCACTCTCCATCAGCCCTTGCTCGTCGCTCGTGCCTGGCCTGACGCCCCGACCGAAGAACCGATTGCGATGGACGGAATTGCCGCCTCGCAAGCGACTCCCGGTGTCGGTTGATCGACGGGCGAGATTGCCGGGTTGGAGGTGCGTCTCGCGCGAGGTCGAGTGCGCCATCTCCCGGCTCGCCCGCTCCTGCGACGTGCGCTCTCGCTCTCGCGACTCCGACGCCTCGATGACCTCGATGGGGATGCGCGGTCGACTGCGGTCTTCGTAGACATCGCCGGCGTAGTCACCCGAGGCACTACTGCTCGCACCCAAGCTAAAGTCCACCCGTCGATTCATCGCGGAGAGCGACTCGCCACGCGTCCGAGAGCCCTTCAGTATGGATCCACTCCGCATCCGCGACGTCGGCGCTTGCGAGCCGGTAGAGTCCTCTTGTCCAGGGAGCGGCGACACAAAAGGCGCATCCTGCGGTCCATCTTGTCCCTGCCCTGGCATGATCCCACCCGGCGCGTCCGGATGCCCAGAGTGACCCGTACCCGGCACTTGAACATGCGGCACATTCTGCAGATACATAGGGAAGCTTTGCTTCTGACCTGGGGCGCGCATCAGAGGGCCTTCGATGCCGAGTTCTTGCATGGAAACCATGAGGGCGCACAAGAACTTGTTGCGGCGTGCGAGACGTAACCCTTCGTTCTGCCAGTTGGACTTGTAAAAGAAGACGACGTTGATGCTCAGACTATGCACCTCGACGATATCCCGCAGCTCGGTGAGGATGTTACCCTGGTACTCGCGCTTTTCGGCTTTGACAAAGTCGAGCAATTTCTGGCGCAGGCCGTCAATCTGGTCGATGGTGGTGCCGAATTTGACCGTAATGCTGAGGGCTTCGGCCAGTCCGCCGGAACGTCGCTGGTTGAGGATGAAGAGCGTGTTGAGGTAGCTGTTCGGCGCTTGCACGACGTGGCCCTCCATCTTCTTGAACTCCGTGTACAGCAGGCTGATCTCTTTGACGAAGTAGTCGTCGCCTCTGCCGAGTACTCCAGTATTGCCGTATACGCTCACACGATCGCCCACATCAAAGGGGTGTTTGACAAAGACAAAGATAACGCTTTGCAAAAATTCCTGAGCCGTCGCGCTAAACAGCCAGGAGAGCGCCAGCACAGCAGAGCCAGCGGATGTCAGTACGCCAGCAGCCGATGTTGAGATGAGCGAGATGAAGACCAGGATGGTGATGACGAGGACGATGAACATGAAGACATCGTCCAGCTTCGCAACCACAGAGTCCAGATCCTTGAGCGAGGCAGTGATGGACTTGCGCTCACGGCCGACTTCAACGCACACCGCCTCCAGCTCCTCCATCGAGATGTCTCCATTCATGTCCTTGTCAAACATGCTGAACGCTGCCTCGGCCTCTTCGTCGTTCTCGAAAGCATTCTTCAGGTCGTCCGAGTACACCGTCTCGGTTTCTTCCCGCGCGAAAGTGCGGTACAGCCGCCGGGCGAGGACTTGAGCCCCACCCGTCGTACTAATTAATGTAAGAACCACTTGATGCGGGTGTGTGCTGTTTGTAGCCTGCTTGCCGGTGAAGTCTCCGGCGACTTTCCCAGCAATATCGCCGAACCGCGTGAATGCCTCTCTGGTCGTCTTTGCCGCCTCGTTCACAAGCATGCCGGGCGTACGGGCACCAGATCCGGGACCAGATGGCTGCTCGAACTCGTAGTCCTCCATGGCGATCTTCTCCTTGGAGAACTTGTACAGCTTGGTTAGGGAGGCGATCTGGAACTTGTTGATCTCAATGCGATCGGCGTA
Source organism: Friedmanniomyces simplex (assembly GCA_005059865.1). Classification (NCBI taxonomy): domain Eukaryota; kingdom Fungi; phylum Ascomycota; class Dothideomycetes; order Mycosphaerellales; family Teratosphaeriaceae; genus Friedmanniomyces; species Friedmanniomyces simplex. Next base: position 79,740 of record NAJQ01000030.1, read on the forward strand.
AGTACGCAAGTGGAAGCTGATCGCGATGAGCTGGATGATGATCTTCTCGAAGAAGTTGAGGATGGCGGCGACGAAGACGGAGACCAGCACCTTGTTCATCGTTGTCATCCACCCTTGCTCGCCATGTTTCGGCGGCTTCAGATGATTTCTCATGGTTGGCAGGAACGAAATCTCGATCGCAAGCCACCAAAAGAACAGGGTGGCCGGGAGTTCGAGCTGCTTGCCCATGTCGCGCCACTTCTTGCTGTTGTTGGTGAACAGACTCGACACCAGGCCAATCGGCCATGGGAGGCACTTCGCCAGGATCCGTCCGGCCCACAGAGTCAACCACACAATCTCGAGCCAGATCATGAACCAGATGAGGTACACGCCGCCCACGGTGGCCCCCGTGAACAGCAGCGCGCCCAGGAGGAGCGGGATGAGCAGGATGAGGGTCAGTGGCGCGATATAGGTCACGTACCGTACCACCCAGTTCGACGAGTGGACTCGCTTTACGAACTTGCCAAACTTGGATTCCGGATGCTCGACAGGCTTGTAGACCTGCGTCTTCTCGTGGACTGGATTCGTCGCCACATCGAACTCGTCCACATGCTCGTCTCGTCTCCGTGACCGAGACCGGTACATGCCATCCTCGTCACCGCTCTTGGCCCGCGCCAGCTCGTCCTCTTCGGCCAGCTTCGAGATTTGGCGCTCAATCTTGAGCAACGCCAAGTCATCATCAAGCCTGTGTGCTTGCTCCCGAGTCTGAGACGGGCTGTTGATTGTCCGCAAGGGGTCTCCCGGCTCGTACTCCGTAGCGACTGTGAGGTGAGACGCACCCCTGGGACGGCCTATCCGCGGAAGTACATTCTCTTTCTGGTTGTCCGTGCTGCCATTGCCATGCTCTACCTCGCCGACCACGGTACCTTCTTCGTCAGAAGATTTCTCGGTGCTATCGCTTCGGGGCTGGTTGTTGACGTTGTAGGATGGTAGTGATGGTCGGTCTAAGCTCCGTCGCTCCTCGCTGACCCGAGGCTGGTATGCTGGTTGTGCGTAGTCGGGTTCCGGCCGCTCGTCGATTGGGGTGCTCATGGTGTGTGGGAGCCGCTCGAGATAGTGACGGTATGTGGATGGCGGTGTCGATGATGTTGGAGTCCAAGAGTAACGATGCTATGGAGCTGCCAGCAGCGGTTGTAGGGGTGCCCGACTTCCAGCACTTGGTCGTCTTTCGTTCTGGATGTTGGAAGATCGGAGGGTGACGTTTCTCAGACACGCGATGCGTTTTAAGCTTTTCTCGATACCGCGGAGGGGAATGTTCCGGAAGAGCTGCTCTAGTTGAGGGAGTAATAATAACGACAGTAGAGCTAGGGGATGTCTTCGAGAGGAGGAAAGGGATGGAGTGGAAGTAATATGCAATACGGTTAGGAGGTACGAGAATAGTCTGTTGGGCCAAGATGCAGGTACGCGTACGGTAGCAGACCCACGGCGACATTCACTTCTGGGTGCCATTCGTCGACGCCCCGGATATCGTCGGTTACTTCCTCAGCGCGCCATCCCTCTGGGCCTCTGCCCACCGATAAGACCAAGCGGACAACGGGGGGTTGGTTTCACCAAGGAACATGCAGATGGCATCCAGTCCAGTCCCTGGAGCACAATCCGACTTGCCTATATGTATCGGATATGCGCCCTGATTATTGTTGGAGCCGTCGGAACCCACAAGGTGCGGTCAATCCACAGTCTTTCGTACCGCTAACTGTTGTGCCTCTCTGTGGACTTCTCGACATCCGGTGGAGATAATCAGCGCTATCACCCCCAGATGTATCAAGGTCTGCGAACGCGAGCGGCGGCGGTTTCACATGCGGCGCGCCACCCGATTGCTCTTCACCCGCCAAAAAGCTCACCAATCACCACCGACGCACGAGCTGACATCCCAACGTCGTCCGGTGGTGCCGAAGAGGGCGAAAAAAGACACGACGGTGCGCCTTGACGCATTTGCTTGTACCACGCAAGCGTACAGCCTCCCTCTGCTTGTCCAACGGTACACCATGAAGCCTGCTCGAAGGGAAGACCACGTTATGCATGCAATGTGTTGACTCCTCAGCAGCACAGCCGTCTTAATTTTCAGGCTGGATTCATCAGCAGCGAGCACCGCGACGTATACCTCACTCCTCGCCTTCTTCACCTGGCTCGTACGGCGCACTAGCATACGGCTCTCATGATACCCTCCACTCGCCCACATCCTCGACTACCTTGAATGGTGTACCGGTAGCACCTTCATGACGGGTACAGCATATATGAGAAGGGTATCGATACAGTTGCCATGGGTTACTCGTAACATGGGGCTCTGTCAGTACTCTGCGCGACGGAAAACGACCGCCCAAGATCGACTGAGCGGCGTTTCGTTTCTGCGACGGTCGACTATACAAACGTTGGGCGTCAGAGGAGGACGTTTATCACAGAATGTTGGCAGCAGGATTGCTGGAGGTCGGAAAAGGCGTTGGCTAGATACTGAAATGCGTACGAATCCGCAAACGGGCAGGATTGCGAATGCCATCTTCTGAGTCCAGTACAATCAGCTCTTCATTTTGGTCTTCCCTTTTCCAGCCACTCGTCTGGAACGTTTGTGAAAGTGATCGTTGTCTCGCCAATGAATATTGCGTACGCGTGATGGCCGCTAGTGGATGTACCCGTTCGTGTGAATGCACTCAATGATGACTTTTCAGAAACGGGGAATATTCCCATTTGCCATCGCTCTCCCGATATGTCCTTGTTCAATCGTGTAGCGCCAACAGGCCCTGCTAACATGCCATGAGTGTAACGGCGACTTAGCGACCGACACAGCTGCGGTCCCGAAAAATGCTACCGCCAGTCGGGCCTTTGAGCACCATCCTGCTCATATTTGGAGGTATGCACACATATGGCCGAGTCTTCGCACCACGGCTTGGTAACTTGATCCGCAGGCTGTTGCTCTAATGTCTTCGCGTTGGAAGCTATTATCAAGTAAGCCCATCATTGCGATTCCATTAGATTTCCGCTGATCGTGTCAAGGAGCGAGCCATCCAGTGGTACGATACATCATGCGCTACACCATATCCACACGATCACTTACATATAACCAGGCCTGCTCATCACCTTCTTCCAGTTCGCCCTCACAGCTTTAGCCTCCTACCCGACACAATTCTCGCCTGGCAGTCCCTACAGCGTCACACCACCCACAGTACCCTTGCAGAGATGGACCTTCATAGCCGCCATGTTCTTCACCATCAACATGCTCAACAATTGGGCCTTCGCCTTCAGCATCAGCGTGCCCGTGCACATTATCCTGCGAAGCTTCGGCAGCGTTACGACGATGATCATGGGTGTCTTCCGTGGCAAACGGTACAGCACGCTGCAGGTCCTCAGCGTTGTGCTGCTGACCCTCGGTGTGCTCGTCAGCGCTTGGGCCGACTCAGAGGGCAAGGTATGGAATTCCAGCGATACCTCCCTAGAGAGCCAGCTGACCAGGAATGTAGGGCAAGTCAATGTCACTCGAGAATCAAGCATCCACCTCTGATATCTCCACGGGTCTGGCCATTTTGCTCCTCGCTCAGCTAATGTCTGCCTGGATGGGCGCCTATGTGGAAGATACATACGCTATGTACCGAGCTAGCTGGACGGAGAACATGTTCTACAGCCACATCTTCAGCCTGCCGATGTTCTTACCGCTGTCCCGGTCGCTGAGGGAGCAGTATGCCAAGCTGGCCGCGACGACACCGCTCCGATTGCAGGATGGGCTAAACTCGTCGAAACAGCACCTACCGGGAATGACTTTGTTGCCGGGCACGTTCCTCGACATCCTCAGCAACACCGCGGAGAGCCTTCCACAAGGCATATTCTTTGTACTGGTCAACGCCCTCACGCAGTTGGCCTGCATCTCCGGCGTCAACCTGCTGTCATCGAAGTCGTCGGCGGTCACGGTCACGATCATCCTGAACATCCGCAAGTTGGTGTCCTTCATCTTCAGCACGATCCTGTTCGGCCACGAGCTGAGTGCGAAGATGATTGTGGGCTCGGCGCTCGTGTTCGGCAGCGGTGCGCTGTACGGCTATGAGACGAGCTGGCGGTTACCTGCGCAGCGACGCAAGGAGAAGGTGGCGGAAGGTGAGGCGAAGGCGAACGGTTCAGCGAAGAGAATTGCTTGAAGATGCAGGATGAAACCACGATAGACTAGATCTCCAAATCCCTTGCCGTACGGCAGGCATATACCACATGCAGCCAAACCTTTTGTCAGGGGCAGTAGAAACGCCGTTCGACTTTGTGCACAAAGCAAGGTGTTCGAGCTCCCCGTAGACCTGGTCGCTCTTGTTATGCAAGCCGATGTTGTGCCTTGTTGCACCCCACGTTTACTCACAGGCTGATGCGTGCGGAGATTGCGTCTTGCTCTTGCAGGCCGCTCAGTAATTCGTTGGCACCGTCGCTGCGAACATGGTACGGGTGGGAAGGGCAGAAGGGATCGGGAGACACCGAGAGCAACATACCTACCAAGTAGTGGTAGAAGGCGCGGGTCGCGCGCAGTGTATAGGTATACAGGAGCTCTGGGTAGTTGAACAACAAGCTGTCACCATCTTCGTCTCGCTCGAAGCTCCGCATGGTAAGTTGCTGATGATGCAAAGAGGTACATGTAGTAACATGCAGGCAGCACGTGCGGTCCACGGTGCCCGCTGCCAGCTCAATTCCGCTTCTGCAAGCGTTGCATGATGGACTCGTGGTTTGCGCAAAACCCCCCGTTGCCGAACAAACCACCGTGAAGAGGTGGAGAGCTCTCGCAAGTGCCATTCAGAGTTTGACGCTCACAAGGTGGTGGCAAGGGATCAGCACCTCATCAGTGATTTGCTGCTCCACCTGCAGGAGGGGGTGGGTGGTACAGTCCCGCCTACCCGGTCCGTCGCAGGCTGTGTGTGTGCAGGCAGAATGGCACAGCGTCCCTGTTGTGGTCATGCTGCCGATTCACCTGCAAGCACAAGATACCGTCTGCGTTTCAGCTGATCGCCCCCATCGAAGACGGCGTCCCTTTGATTTTATCGACGAATGGTTTGCCTCGGCGATGCGTCGAACTGGTCTCGTCTCGTCTCGTCTCGCCAGCACATCGTGAACGAGCGCAAGGTGGCGGCGACGGGACCAGGTGCTGCCCCTTCTGCTTCACAGATTCCCGCTTGTCGCCAGTTTTGCTCTGCAGGTTCGAACTGATGGTCAGTGCTAAGAGCGGCGGGAATACGAGCCAGATCATTGTACCACCACGTCCTCGTTGCCCGGCTAGTGCCGAAAGTCATGACATGTATTGACCTCGACACTTGATACACGTATTCGGTTTCGTAGAGGAGATTACCTCGTGCGTGCTTGGCATCTCGAGGAAGTTGCCCATTCGAGTTGATTTGCATGCGACCACCGAAAGTAAGGCATTTCGCAAATTCGCAGCACGTGGCTGCCGCGTCGGAAGTTACCTTACCAGGCTTACCTTAGACAGCCTCGGCCTGCACTGAACGAAGTGAATGCACTCCATCTACATGTACTCCCTCCATCACAGAGCGCGACGAATACACGACACAGTACGTAGTATCAGCCCGACACTCCCATACGGACATTCACGACACCTGCTGGGCGTGCGTGACAGCGGCAACGCGGCGGAGGCTCGGTCCACGTTATACGGGCGGCACTCCAAGCAAGGCGGGAAAGAAGCGCTGCCATCTCCTACCATCGCATGATACTCCTCCCAGTCGCGATCTTCTGAACGACACATCCTCGACCTCGACAACCGCCGGGCTGCGTCTACTCCGAGTGTTGCCTTTCCGGAGCATCATCATCACTCATTGACGCGCACGACCGCCCAGCAGAGATCGCCGCACGCCACGATCTCCGCGTCTGAGAAAGCCCGGAGGTCATCATCGCGTGCAGATAGACTTCAGCAGCACGCGGGCTGGCCGACAAACGGCTATTCTTCAACGCTGACCTGTACCTGCTCGGCGACTTGGACCCTCAGCAGAGCTCCACCGCCCTCTCGTCGTTCTCCGGCGGGCTGTCCTCCGTCTCGACGACGACAGAGCCGCATAGCTTTCCTGCAGCCATTTCCGCTTCGAGCAAAGTCGACACGACCCGGTCGCCTTGTGCTTTCCAGGCCGACTTTCCTCGTGCGCTCACCACCTCCTCATTTCGACAACACAGTCCCAGCCGTCCGTATATTCTCCGAATACGAGTGCAACGCGACCCCGCATCGCACCACCCTCTATCTCTGAGCCGCTGCAGCACCTGGCAACACCTGGCAACACCTCACACTGCCGGCGCAATCTTGAAGGTGCACCGGACCGTTCGGCACACGTCCAGCGTCGCCGATATCAGCGTGTTTGCCGTTCGCATAGAGTCTCCATCACGCGTGGACTCTCTATCCACACTGCGAGCTCCGGGGCAGACCGCGACTCATTGTGAAAGTACAGTTGACTCCCCGGCCTGCTCACTCATCACTACGCTCCTGTCGGGAAAACGCCGCGCTGCTCGCCATGGCGCTACCGACTACCCAGCACCAGCACCCACCGCAAGGCCTGCCATCAATCAGCAGCCTTACCAACGGCCTACCATTAACAGCTTCGCACCTGCCACCGGACCAGCAGTCCTTGACGGAGTCAACGCGTGATTCGGGAACCTGGCCTCAACCGCATAGCAAGCGTAAGTCCTTCGCCCTCGCCTGACGCATCTCACCTTTGGCTGTGGATGGTGCGCAGTCGCAGAGTCTTCGCTATGCGAGGCTCATGACGCACCACATACGCACCGTTGCTTCCCGACTCATATGTAGCAACACGCTGTGTTCTAACACTATAGTATTCACACTGACCGTTCGCAAGCTACAGACAACTCAGCCAACTGCCAGGGCCTTCAAGTACATACTCTACTCAACCCCGACCACTCGCCACAGCGCAACTCGATCCCGAATGCACCCCTTTCCGCTCGCGGTCCTCAATCAGCACACTCAACTGGCTCACAGTTGCCCTCTATAAACCAAGGCTTTCACCGTGATCCCAACCGTGACTCGCGAGACTTCCCTCCGACTCTGGACTCGCGGCGCAGCAGCGTCGATAGCCGAATGCACCAGGGCTTCAACAAACTTTACATCAACCAACCCACGTCACCTTACGAGAGTGCAAACACATCCCAAGTGTCACTCGCAGCAAGCCTCCGGAAGCCGAATGGCGGCGGTCCAATGTCGCCGCTCAGCGCCCGGTCGAGCATCCGGAGCTTTCCAGCGCCGCGCATTGCGCCTCCTATCATGCCCGTTGGCAGGATGTCCGGCGCGCCAGATCCAATGGCGGCGAGACCAACACAGGGTTATGCGTGGGCTTTCCCGGACCAGCCAATACCGGAGGAACGGGGCGACTCCGACAGCGACACCTCGAGCATCAGCCGGAACTACTCGAGAACAAACAGCATCGCCGGCAACTCAATCCGCAGCAGCATCTTCTCGAACGACTCCCACTTGCCACCGGGTCAGAGGAGACTAGAAGATGAGCAGGCCACAACCCATCACCATAGCTTGCAGCATCGGACACTCCAGCAATTGCAAAATGACAAGCTCGCACAGCAGAACGTCGGCAACTATAGTAGGACGCCGGAGTTGCGAGTCAGCCACAAGCTAGCCGAGCGCAAGCGACGAAGCGAGATGAAGGATCTTTTCGAAGACTTGAACAAAGCTGTACCGGCAAATGGTGGCGCAAAGGCGAGCAAATGGGAGATACTCACGAAAGGTATAGTACTCGGGTTGGACGAGACACTTGCAACGGCTAACAGCTAGAAAGCCATCGATTACATCCGCAACACCCAGCTCAACGAGCGCAACCTCACCGCAGATATTCAGCGGCTGCAACGGGATACCGACTACGGGCGCGAGGCTCTGAAGGAGAACGAGATGCTCAGGACCGAGATACAGCTCATGCACCAGCATCTGCGACGCCTCGACCCGAACATGCCACATGTGTACGGCCACTTCACGTCCCAGCTGACCCAGTCGACAGGACCGCAGACCAACGGCGTTTCGCTACCACCCCTCAACCCGGGACAAGGTCCACCGCCATCGGCGTATAACGGCGTACCACCGCCCGTGGCGGCGATGCAGGGTGTGGAGTACGGCGGCTATGGTGGGCGGTGACCTCCCCTGCTCCTATCGGGATGACGAGATTTTCCATTCGATTGCTAGACTACACCAGCTCACGCCACGCGTCACGAAGCATCATTAATGGAGGCCCGTCATTGGTGCGCAACAGCTATCATTAACCACGCGTGGCTGA
>NAJQ01000300.1:10218-33017 GCA_005059865.1 Friedmanniomyces simplex
CAAAGTGTTCGGGGTGAAAGTGGTGAGTCTAGGGGTCGATAAGAAAGCGAACGGCGTGGGTGTTGACATTCTTCCAGACACAGAGCTCAGATCGACGAGGAGGCCTGCGATCGGTACGCCGAGGAGAAGCTGGCTGAGCGAATTGAGAAGATCAAGGCTGAGATGCAGAGCGTGCCTGGTGGCCGACTGGACGCTTGCGTAGCCGTATCGCAAGGTATGACCAACACCCTCTTCGCACAATGCCGAGCTATGCTGACTTCAGGACAGACGACGAGACCTCAATCGCGGCCCTCAGCAAAACGACCTCGCGTTGTTTCGACACCGACAAAGTGCGTCTCCTCTACATCCGAGCGCAGGTCACCCGCATCGATCTGAAGGTTGACCTTGCCCTCTGTGAAGTCACCCGCCGCTACAAACGCCTCATCCGCTCCGCCACGGGCTCGTCATTTGCGCCGTTTGGTTCTACGATCGTTCGGAAGGTCTCGATTGACCAGATGACGAAAGCCATCATCAACTGCTTTGGTCTCCCCACCGTCTCGGCGAAAGCGGCGGTCGAAGCGCTGAAGGCGAACGTCTGGAGTACGCTGGGATCCAATTTCGCGCTCGCTTTCGCCGAGAGCCTCCAGGTCCTGGGTGTGGCGGGGACCGTGTTCGTGGCAGGCATCCCAGCCTGGGCCGTGACAGGCACCATCAACGCGTCGTATATCGTTCCGGCGACATGCCGACTCTTCCTCATAATGGCCTGCGACCTCATCTTCGTGCTAGCAAGATCGTTCAAGGAAGTGACCTTCCGAGCCAGCGGACAGCCGAACGAGAAAGACGTCGGGGCTGCAGCGCGCAACTACCGAGTACGGGGCTACTCGCAGCATGTGCATCGGGAGATCAAGTCGCTGGTGCCGAGATACAGCGTCATTGCCAGCATGAAGGCCGAGACGGTGCGACAAGGTGTGGAAGAGATCTTCGCGCGATACAAGGACAAGCTGATGGAAGATATCGACCTGCCGCTCAAAGTCGGACGTATGAGGATAAACTCTGGCGACGGTGGGGATGACGACAGCCTCACGCCCGTGGATAGTGTGGAGGGCGACTCGACGCTCTGCAGCGATATCAAAGAGGCGAAAGATACGTTGGCGGAGCTAGAAGCCAAGGAACCGGTCGTGGCCGAGCTACCTGGCAGCAGAACGGCGATGGAGCTTCCGGCAGAGAGCAAACGATCGGAGCTGGATGCTGTCAGTACCGCACGCATCGAGCTCGACGGCACACCGAAATACATGTATTGAGCGGCGAGTTTCAGAATCTCAGCAGGATCTATCGAGCAGCCTCGAGCAACCACGCTATACCCGCTCGCGTCTCCTCCTTCCATTTCTTGCCCTGAGTGGTATTCGGAAACAAATGCCAGAAGCAGTGCGGGCCCCCAGGATAGACGTCCAACTTCGTTTGCACCCCCGCCTTCCTCAACAGATCCGCGTACAAGACTCCCTCGTCGCGATTGATGTCCAGCCCGCATGTCTGCAAGTACGTCCTCGGTAATCCCGCATGCCCACTCGGCCACAGTGCTGCCTTGAACAGCGGCGAGCTGTAATCGCCTTGCAAGCAAGCGTCGAAAGCGGCTTTGATATGTTTCCCCAGCATGGGAGCATTGACGCAGACTGGATCGTGGCGCGAGCGGTAATGCTCCTTATACTCCGCAGGTATACCGTTAGGGTTAAAGTACGATCCAGCAGTCAGGAACGTCCCAGTCAACGGCGGACTCAATGGCTCATCGCGCGCCTGAAGAGCAAGAACAGCTCCAATCACCGCTCCTGCGCTCTCGCCTCCCACGATGAACCCCGCCGACGCATCGGCTCCGAAATCAGCGACGAGGGAAGCGACGTGCTGTAGCGCATCCCAGCTGTCTGCCACTTGCGCCGGGGATTTATACTCCGGTGCCAGACGATACTGAGGCGCTACGACGACGCAGGATTGTTCCAGTACTATCGAGCGGCAGAACGCTGTTGTCGATTCTGGGCTCCCGAGACAGCCGCCGCCGCCGTGGTACCAGACGAGTAGCGGTAGGGGTTTGGACGTATGACCGGCAGCGGGTTTGGACGTATGACCGGCAGCGGGTTTGAAGACGCAGAGGCGGAGTGTCGTGCCGTCTCGTGTAATGTAGGATGATCTGAATTCCTCAACTTCTGCGATCGGGGTTGGGGTGGGCATTTTGTCCCAGCCGGCTCGCATGAGTTTGACGAGGGTTGCTGGGTCTTTGTCTTCGGGTAGCTGCCATGATTGAGGTATCTGCTGCTGCTGCTCCTTGATCTCGGGGTCGATGATGGCCATTTGGTCTAGTTCGGCGGATGTGGGTAAAGTGGTAGACATGGTGAGATTCTCAAGTTGCCGTCCTGTAATGCCGTTGTTGGCTTGGGTTACGCTGGCTGGACTGAGTGGGACGATCTGAACTGTTCCTCGGTTGTTGAGAATTAGTAGTAACGGGAAGGACACGACTTGAACCCGGAACTTATATTCCTTCCCTCGATAGCGTGAAGCGGGACCGGAGATCAAAGCGTGTCTTACCCCGTCATTGGCTATTCACTGTTTTACGCACGATTGTGTGCAGGAAAGGAATACGTGCACCAATCGAGGGAAGATGGCAAGCTCGGACCGAGGCGTCCGTGACAGCCGCAAGAATCCAATCGGCTTCAACAATCAGCCTGCTGTCCAAAACATCAGCTGCGTCTTCCGTGCTTGGCCACCACCACCCTACGTATCTTACATGACCCATACCGTCCTCAGACCTATCATACAACCCCGTCCCATTCTCCTTCCCCCCTCTCACCCCTCGCTCCATGTCGCGCCCCAAAACATGTCCGCCCTCGCCCTCACCTCATCCCCCCCAACACACCCCTCATCCTCTGCCCCCCCATCCGCTCAAACCGATCAACAACCATAGTAAACGTCCCCCTCCCTCCCGTTAGCGACCGCAAATGCTTCAGATACCCCACCATCTCCTTCAGCGGCACGCGGGCGACAATCTGCTTCACCCCACCTACTGCCCCGCCAGCCCCGAAATCCTCTGCAGCTGCGTGACCGCCAGCGAAAGGATCAGGCGGCGCGTATATCCTCCTGACATCCACGTTCGCGCCGGCATCGGAGGGCAGTGTGGTGTCGTCCGAGCCAAGCGAGACGATACTCCCACCCCTCGCGCTGGAAATATCATGCACCACACCTCCCAAACTATACTCATCCACGCTGATGGTAACGAGCATAACGGGCTCCATCAGCACCGTCTCGCTAGCTTTCGCGCTGGCTTGGAGCGCTTGTTGGACCGCTGACCGTGCTGCAGACGATAGCGCGGCGAGAGTGGTGTTGGGGAAGACGTGCTTGGCCGGGTCGAAAGTAAGTCGGATGAGCGTCGAGTGGACCGGGTATGCATGTGCAGGCCCTCTTGCGCATGCTGCCGAGGCGCCATTCTTGAAGGCTTGCATCACGGCCGACATGGGTAAGTGGTCCGGCAGATTGGGCGTCTCCTCCCCTACCCCAGACCCATCCGCACGCAAGGTCGGTGTGGCAACGACCAAAAGATTCTTGTCGGTCAGCTCAAACAGCTGCTCGTGTTCCCGCGGTGCCAGTTTATCTCCTCCCTCCACCAGACTCTCAATTGAAACCCCACATCCTCCCTTCGCCCACTTCCCCGCCACCTCCCTCTCATACCCGCCCTCCACCTCCCCACTCGGCCCGGTAATAGCCTCCCGGTACCCAATCTCAATCCCTCCGATCCTCGCCTTGGCCCTCAAATCTCCGACCAAGCGATCCCGGGCGATTTCCAGGTGCAGCTCGCCCATACCAGATAAATGCGTTTGCCCGCTTTCCTCATCGAGAGTGACGTGTAGACTGGGATCCTCTCGAAGGAGTAAGTCGAGGGATCCGCTAATGTGCTTTTCTTCCGCCAGGCTATTGGGTTCCACGCTGACGAAGAAGACGGGGGCCGGAATATCAATGGGTCGGAGTTGCAGACTGTTAATTGGAGCCGGTGGACCTGTCTTCGGATGCGCGCCGGTATAGCTCACCAGTGTATCCCCCGTGCGAGCGAATTTGAGACCGGGAATGACGCCTATCTGCCCCGCGGCGATACTATCGACCTCCACGGCGTCGTTGGCGTACATTTTCAGTAGCCGTTGCGCTCGCTCGCTGGTTTGTAGGTTCGTGTTCCAGAGCGGAGCGTTTCGGGCGAGGATGCCGGAGTAGACGCGGACGTAGACTAGGACGCCGCGCTTGGGGTCTGCGACAACTTTGAAGGCTAGGGCGCACGCTTCGAGATTCTGGAGGGCGTGGTTGGGTTTGCCCTTGGTTGATATGGCTTTCGAGGAGGGCTTCGAGTAGTCTGAGGTGGTGGCTGCCGTGAGTTTGCCGGATAAGAATTGGGTCAGTCCGCCTTTGATGCCGGAGCCGATGCTGACTTCTGGATCTGCTTGCTGGTCCGGTGAGGGTAGCAAGTCTACCACGGCGTCGAGCAGTGGCTGTACGCCTACGTTGCGGAAGCTGGCTCCCGGATAGACGGGGACGAGCTTCTGAGGGTCCCTCAGTATGCACCTCCGCAAGCACTGGGTGATGCTGGCAGGGTGGATAGCAAGCTGATCCTCATCAGCAGCGAGATAATCTTCAACCATAGCATCATCATGCTCAGCCAGTAGCTCGACAAGCGCCACTCTCGCCTTCTTCAGCTCCTCCGCCAGCGCTGCATCCTCACTCTCAAGGTCTTTCAGGCTGAAATTCTTCACATCCTTACCATCCCCACCCTCCCCATACAGCAACCCCCTCAAACCCACCACATCCCCCACGCCCCTCAACTTGCCCTCAGGCGTCCACCATGGAACCCCACAAACGGCCGGCCAAACACCCAATCCCGCTCCAACCTCACTCACCGTACGCCCGAAAGCCGCGCCGTCGCGATCAAGCTTGTTCACGAAGATAAGCCTAGGTATTCTGTAGGCAGAAGCCTGGCTCCAGACTTTCTCCGTCTGGGCTTCGACGCCCGCGACGCCGTCAAGGATGCAGACGGCGCCGTCCAGGACGCGGAGGGAACGGAGGACCTCGAAGGTGAAGTCTGCGTGGCCCGGGGTGTCAATAAGGTTGATGGTGTGGGGAGTTAGTGAGGCTGCTGCTGGGAGTCCGGACATCTGGTTTATTGGTGGGATCCAAGAGTCAGGGGCGACTGGAGGCCAGGTGAAAGAGATGGCGGCTGATTGGATGGTGATGCCGCGGGCGCGCTCGGCAGGGAGGAAGTCGGTTACTGTGCTGCCTTCGTCGACGTCTGCGGAGGGTCAGTCGCTGATCGAGAAGACGTTCTTCACGCCTCAATACGCCAAGAGTCCAAAGGGTCGTTTTTTCCCCGGGTTCGAAAGCTGAGCAGACACAAGCATGAAGAGAAGAGGAGGGCCCATACCTCCTATTCGCCTCGTATAGCCACTGTAGTAGAGCATACGCTCTGTGGTCGTCGTTTTGCCCTATCTATATTGTGAGTACCTACTCGTTATAGGGGTCTCGTCTCAACGCACTGCATCGATATGAGCTATTATCCCAATGTTTCGTGTCTTCGACAAGGCGGCTTTCGCCGTCTCGCCCCCGGGTTGCGCATGGCGATGTGGCGAGGTGGTGAACAGCCTGCTGGTACCATTGAGGTAGACTCTACACCATGTATGTCGGGACAGCAGACATTTCAGCACCATCACCTCACTGTAGGAAAGAATTGTGCATTATATGTTTGAAGACAGAGAGGAAGGAACAAAGTCTGCATAAAACGGCGAATCGTTCCCCATTCGGCCACGCATTCGCTTATACCGTGCATGTCAGGCTCATTGCCAAGCGCCGCAGCGGACCTCACCTTGCGACGTATCGTATCCTCCACCATGTCCGCCCGCAATGACCTCCTACCCCGACCCACCCTCTCCCAGCAGCAGTAGTACCAGCACCAGCAGCAAGCGTCCCGTCATCCGCACCCCCTCCAACCTCCGCTTCCAGCGCCGCACCTCCGAACGAGCCTTCTACGAGGGTGCGCTGCGAGACGGAACAGCCACCATGGATTACGCGGCGGGTGCATCGAGCCCGTGGGCCAACAGTCCTGACGCATCACGAACGAGCTTTGGTGATGAGCCTGGGGGGTCGAGACGGGATATGCCTGGGCCGGCGATACCGGAGGAGCCGCATGGTACCAATGGCGGAGAGGAGCAGCAGCAGCAGCGGGGGAGCTACACGCATCAGACGCAACAGCCGGGAAGCTGGTCACCTGAGCAGCAGCAGCAATGGCAGTACCAGCAACAGCAACAGCAGCAGCAACACCACCACCAAGGCCAGGACAGAGGCTCGGGCGAGGAGAACAGGCGGCCACATTCAGCTCGCTACCACAATGCTCCGCCACACCACCAGCAGCAGCAACCAAGGCAGCAACACCAACCCCAATACAAGCTTCAAGCCAAGATCACGGGTTTAGAGAGAGCAGGGAAGAAAGACCCGATCCTCCGCTTCGACGTCTACGTATGCAACATCTACAGCCTCATGAGCGTAAGTCAAAAGCATCACTTTTGCTGACCGCAAAGCTCCCAGACCAACCTCCCCAAGTTCAGGACCACCCAGTTCCGCGACATCCGCCGCACCCACTCCGAGTTCGAGAAGCTGCAAGCCCACCTCGTCGCCTCCAACCCGGAGGCCCTCGTGCCGGCCGTGCCGCCCCCATCTACGAGCGCGGGGATGGGCACGGATGAGGACGAGGCACGCACTAAGACTGCCATCCAGCGCTGGCTGAACGTGGTCTGCAGCAACGATGTCCTGATGCGAGACGAGGAGATGGTCTTCTTCGTGGAGTCCGACTTCGGCTACTCTCCCGTAGTGCGCAAACGCCAGCCAGCAACAGGCGTCCGCCGAAAGATGCTGAAACAATTCGCCCCGCCTCCAGACGACACCCCGGAGCTACTCGAGAGCCGCCCAGTCGTCAAAGCCTTCTACCTCGGCGCCATGGACGCCCAGCAAAAAGTCGACCGCGTAGTCAAACACCGCCGCTCCCTCGGCGTCGCGGAAAGTGACCTTGGCACCAAAATCGCCGCCCTCGTCCCGCAAGAAGGCCACCCGGGCCTCGCAAACGCTTACCGCAGACTAGGCAAAGTCGTGCAATCGACGGGAGACTTCCATGCCGCGCAGGGTACCGCGGAAGCCACCACGCTGTCGGACCCGTTCGCCTACCACAGCAGTGACGCCCTGATTGTGAAGGAGACGCTCACGAATCGGCATATCCTGCTCCGCGAGTTGATCCAAGCCCAGCAATCTACCCGCACGAAACTCAACGCCGCGGATCGGCTGAAAGCTTCCTCCAGTGTGAAGCGGGAGAAAGTGGACGAAGCGATTTCCGCATTGGATGAGGCACGCAGTCATGAGTCCTATCTCCAGCAGAAGACGCAACGCGTGACTTCCAACTTGCTGGTGGAGAAGCGGAAGTGGTTCGCTCGAACCGCCGGAGACTTGCGCGCGGGTATCAGGGAGTATGTGATCCGACAGATCGAGGCGGAGAGGAGGACTCTGGCTACGCTGGAGGCGGTGAGGCCGGATGTGAGGAACATTGACGCTTCGGGCGGTCTTAGTCGACTGGGCAGGGAGGGGCATCCGGTGGGGAGGCGGGCGAGTTTGGTTTCTTCGCAGGGGCCGAGGGGGGATGCTTGGAGTGGGGTGGCGAGGAGGGCGGAGGGGGGTGTTAACCGGCTTTCGGCTTCGGGGGCGGGGTTGGAGGGAGTCGGGGAGGAGGAGGGAGAGGAGGGCGGGGAGGGGGTTGCTGGGGAGCAGGGTGCTGGGGGGAAGGGTAAGGGGAGGAAGAGGGGCGAGAGCGGAGCGAGCAGTCTGGCGAATCTGAAGGAGGAAGAGGAGGAGGATGGGCGGGTGGATGCGAGGAATGCGGCGGTGAGGTTGGCGCAGACGACTTTTTAGGCGTGGTCTGGGAGTGAGGAGTCGGGGTGCGTGGTCGTGATGAGGCTGGCGCACAGAGAGGGTTGTGATTGTGCCGCGTGCCATGTATATGTTGAAGCCTTCTCTCCGTACAGTCTTCTTTCAACAATTACGAAATCATCCGCGTATACTGTATCTCTTGCCAACGGACATGCGCCAGTAGCCACCCACGCAGCCACCCGCTTTCCTTTTTCAACCCGCAGATGCGTAGACATGCGTATACTTGTACAACACAGTACCACATAGCCTGCCCCCGTCGAAGAGCAGTGGCAGGTGCACCTCACGCAAGTAACGAGCGCCCGCCCCAGTTACGAAAACCAGCTAGCGTACCTTTTATGGAGCAACCAGTGGGTCTCAAACCTCACGGGACAACGTCACATCGTTGTGGATTTTGCTGCCATGAGATTCGGTCTCTGACCCCAAGGGCGTCCTTTGTGTTGCGTGGTGGTTGTCGATGTAAGTGCCGGTAGGTGATGGTGATCGGGATACCTAATGTTTGGGCGCGAAGTCTTTGGTTGGGGGGCGTAATGTGGTGACGCTGATGGGGGGGAGGAATTCTTGTTGGTGGAGTAGATGAGACAGATGGATGGCAGGGTGATGGCGATTTTTGAATCTTGAGGATCATGCCACGGAACGAGAGAGTGTAAAGCCGACGGATCCCCTTCCATACAGGAGCTCTCCCAGTCTTGCCAGCCAGTCACTTGTCCAGACCTTCCTCTCACCTTCTCTTGTATTCATTGCATCTCCGCCTCGGCACAACGCAACGGTGGCGCGCAAGAATCACGCAGCCTTCCTCATCCAGCCGAACAACTCCCCTTCATGGTAATGGAAGCCCCGTACCCACCGCGCCCCCCCCCCACGCTCCTAACGAAATCACCATACGCATGCCGCGCAGTAGCCATCAAACCCATAGACATCATCCTCCCGGACCCTGGCAATTTCAACTACACCGGGCTCAAATATACTTTCATTGTCGGCTTCGACGTCGCAGACGAGGTGGTGGAGATCGGCAAAGGTGCTGAAAGTCGTTTCGCTATTGGTGACCGCGTGGTGGGCATGACTGTGGGCATCGATAAGAGCCTCAACCGGGCCGCTGAGGGAGGGTTCTAGGAGTCCGACGTGCTGATGGCGGATATGACGAGTCCTGTCCCCGCGCAGATGAGCTGCGAGCAGGCGTCGGTATTGCCACTTGATCTTTCTACGGCAGCTTGCGGGCTCTTCCATGACGACCAGCTGGCTTTATAAGCCCTTCTGCTTCTGCCGAGAAGCGTAAGGCGAAGGGCGAGACCCTAGTCGTCTGGGGCGGCAGCACGAGCGTAAGCAGCAATGCCATCCAACTCGCTGCCGCCACCGGCTACGTCGTCCTCACCACCTCTTTCCCGCGCAACTTCGCGTGCTGCAAGCAGCTAGGCGCCAGCGCCGTCCTCGACTACAACAGCAAGACCGTTGTACCGGGCATCGTCGCAGCGATGAAGCATAAGACTGCCGCACGCGTGATGGCCACCGGTAACGGCTCGGTGGAAGCCTGCGTCCAGATCCTCCGGCACTGCGCGTCCGCTCCGAGGCGCAAGAACTTTATCTCCATGGTCTCCTTTCCCAGCCCCTGAACCAGCGCCCATCTCGTTCGTCCTCCCGCGCACAATGCTGCACCTAGCCTCTTTCTTCCTCTCGCTGACCATGAAAAGCTATTTGTAAGACACCGGCTACGAATTCGTCGTGGGCACGTCGCTGATTGTGTACCATGCCGGCGCGGCGACGTGGCGGGATTTCGTGCCGGAGGCGCTGGGGAATGGGAGTCTGCAGGCGAGGCTGGAGGCGCCGGTGGTTGGGGAGGGGTTGGAGGGTGTGTGACCGGCGTGCGAGGTGTGAGTGAAGGGTGTGATTAGCGCGAGGATGATTATTGTGACGTTGGGGTAGGGGTGCAGTGTGTGCAGGGTGGGTATTGATGTTGCGTTCTCGAGCAGTCTCCGCGAGTATGGTGGCGATATATGTAGCAGCTCTTACTCATGGCTCGATGCCCATCGACCACCTGCTGTCACCGCACTGCTTCCACATCGTGTCAGCTCACGCGCACCCCCTGAGATGGACGCATGTCACCGTGACCCGCCTGGTGTACCACGTCGCGCAAAGCTTGTCTTCTCCAGCGCCCCGGCACCCAGACCGGAAGACTGATGAAAAAAATAATAACAAACATCCATCCAAAGCGTCAAGCAAGCCGGGTCAGCAACCAGCTAGCCCCACCCAGCAAGCCTGCACCATGAACTGGAGAAACGCCACCAACAACGCCCGCGCACTTTGCGCTCTCAGAGTAACTCATCGAGGCTTGTGTGTGGCGAGAGCCCCCTCTCCTTGCGGAGTGAAGACTGGTCAGTGAAACGTTTCTTTTACTTCCTCACGGCCGCCTCCACTACCCCCGCGGAGGGGGCTTGCAGAGGAAGCCGGGCTCGTCAGCACCCGAGCACACTCCGGAGCGAAAATTTCCCAGATACAATGTGCTCGGCCCATCTCCAGCAGTGTGCCTGTGTGGCGGTGCTGCTGGGTGGATGGAGGGTTACGTGCCTCGCCGGCATCCGCCACCATCGGCCACCGGAGCAGTAGTTCGCCAGAGCGACCATGAACAGTTGCTGCTCGCCGTTCCGTCCTCATGACATCTGAGACGGTCGCGTGCCGACCAATCCTGACGAGCCGGCACGTCGTCCACGCGCTCCGAGACAGAGGTGGCTTGTATGGTGCCTCCAAACTCGAAAGCGCGCATTGGCCGGATCCGACTCGTGGATGGATGACCTACCACGCCTCGCCGAAACAGAAGGCCTCGCGTCTGAGGGGATCGACCCTCAGCACTCACCCCCGGGAACTCAAGAGTCGCCCGAAGATCACCGAGCCGTATCTGCCTTGGTGTGACGTGTGATGCCGAAGGTGGGCCTTCAGCGTAGGTGCGGGCTGTAGTCGATGGTGTGGAGCGTTGAGCGGGATCTGCCCAGAACGACGCCACTGCGCAAGCCGTGATAGGACAATGTACGCAGCGACTAGAGTGTCACGTTTTCCCGTCACCTGGACAGTACTTTCAATCGCCCCCGCGCTGAGCAGACCATGCGTTCGTTGGTGACCCGAAAGTCATGAAAGGAGAAGGAAGGAGGTGGAGGGGAGGAGGAATGGCGCGATTTATAGCAAGCGGAAAAGTTGCTGCCTGGCGCCAAACGGCTGTTCCCGCGGGCGCTCATAATTCATGCCGCAAGATCCGTTGATGCCTTAGCCCCTGAAGTGCCTTCCGCATGCGCTCGGTAGCTGTCGTGCCGTGCACTGTTCGCATCCCCGCTCCGCAATGCGCGAATATCCGAGTGCCGTCTTTGCCCCGTGTTCTCGCACCCGTCGTCGATGCCTGTTAACCCAAGCTTCAACAGTGTTGATCCAACCTCCCGTTGCTGCTCCTCCGAAGTCTTGCTCGTACCATCGACCCGCACCTTGCGCTCAACGTCACCCGAAATAGCCGCGGTTCGCTCCTTCCGTTTGCGGAGTGGGTGCCCGTGCGCTCCGTCAGCGCGCACTTGGCTTGGCGCCGCGGCGATATCCTCCCGTGAAACCCACAACATCGAACTCAGCAACGCGCAGACATCGACACGCGCGAGTACGGAGTTCGCAACCACTATCACGCTCGATACACACCGGTGACAAGGCGCTTGCACTCGAGCCACCCGCGTGGGGTGTGCGCGTGTCAGTATGGCCGAGTCCGAGACGAAGGTCCCTGAGTTAGGCTGACCGAGTATGTCGTTACCACCCGGATCGTTGTCCTAGAAGCTAATAGACTCGACAGCAGCAGAAGAGAACATCAATGATATCGAAAGCAGGGTCAAAGGAGGAGTTGGGGCTCTGATGCCGAAAAAGCTGCAGCCACGCCCTCGAGACGAGCAAGGCTTCAGGTTAACGAGCAAGCCACTACGCCAAGATCGTTACCTACCGCCACTCGAATGGGACACCAAGCTCCTCAGCGCCCTGCTGCGTCTGGCGAAGGACGCAAGCTCCACCCCACGCGAGCGGAAGAAGCATATCCGATGCGCGGCTCAAGTCCGTAGGCAGACTGTGGACGCAAAGAATCGCGGGGCCTTCGAGTGCTTGGCCTCAGACGTATGGAACGCAATCCGCATTTGCGCCGCGATATATAAGGCGAAACTTCGAGAGAATGATGAAGGCGAATATGATGCACTCAATCGTAGTAAAGTCGAGATTCCGATCGTCTTGCACAGTGGCGAATTCGTAAAGAAGAGCAAGGGGAGCCACTTGGAGGACCTATTCGAGGCGGTCAACATCGAAGACGCGGCACCGCCCGCCAATATCGAAATGCGTGCCGCCGCGCAGGAGAACGACGACGACGCCGGAGTACCTCTGGAAGATGAGCCACCGGCCGACCCAGAATTTCAGATCCCACTTGGAGACTCCGATGAGGAGGAGGAAACTGAAGAGGGGCAGGAAGAGGACCAAGAGGAGGGGCAGGAGGAGCAGGGGCAGGAGGAGCAGGGGCAGGAGGAGCAGGGGCAGGAGGAGCCGGGGCCGGAGGAGGAGGCAGAAGAGGAAACGAGGGCTATCGACGATCCCACGCCCGTCACGCCCCCTGAGCATGGCGACGGCTCTTACGCCGGCGTTGGGGCAACGCTGGGGCACCGAGACCAGCCCCCTGTCGATCCAGCGCCAACCCAAGAGGTGGTTTTCCGCTTCCGGGAGTACGACTACGACGAGTGGTGGCTCGTCGCCAGTCTCCGGAGGTGCCATCTCACAGAGGCGCCGGTAGCCAAACCCTGGGTGCTCAAGAAGACGACTCCGGACGTCGTGGTCGTCGGTGGGCACCTCGTGAGAATGCGGCCGGGCAAGCACTTCGCGGGTCCGGAAGACATCCTCGGAGGGATGGTCGTGAAGCGGGAGGCCACCGCATACCTCGACCCCGAGACCTACGGACTGTATCCCATCCTGGGCCACCGGGTCGTCCTCTACAACCACATCATGCGGCCAGCGGAGAGGGTAGGCGAGCGCGGGTATGAGGTCAAGGCGGTGGTCGGGGAGAAGCGCAAGCGTGGCGACTTCCACCACGAAAAGCCGCCTCACGGGATTGACATCCTGATGAGGGGGAGGGTGGTGGGAGGAGAGGCTGTGATCGTGTGTCGGCGTGCGGAATCGCTGCTATCTCCAGCATGTGAGGTATTGAGTGTGTCAAGAGACTGGAGACTGAGCCGACCAGAGGCTCCGGCATAAGACGTCGAGTGAGCCACTGATGTCTGGATACCGGCATGCCTGGATGAAGCGGATCTTGGCTTGCCCGCCGGTGGCTGCATCGCCCGTGCTCCTGCTACTCCTACATGATTGAGATTATACGCCTGCATCTGCAGTGAGCCCAAGAGGCCTTGCTTCGCGGCGCAAACTTTGATAGCCAAGCCATGCAGTGGGCTTGAGCTTATGACCTGTGTAATCCTCCATCCGTTTTACACAACGCTTTCTTTCCATACTGCAGATACCCCAAACCCTCTCTCGGCATCCATTGGTGGGTGAGGATGTGGGAAGGCAGAAGGGCGCGATCTCGCTGAGTTCGTCCGACGTGTGGTAGCTGCTGGCTGAGAGCGTCCGCGTTCGTGCTGCTTGGGCGTACGTAGGAGCAGGGCGACGGAGAGCATTCCTCGCAAAGAAATATAATCACAGCGAGTCTTTACAGAATATTCAGGATGATGCAGCCCGCCTTCTGCAATGTATGGCAGTACACGAAAGAATCTACAAGGCAGTGTGTGCCGTCGTCGACGCGTGGGAAGAGTGGAGTGGAGTAGAGTGCGGTCCAGACGACAGAAAGCGGAGAGGCTCGGGAGTCAGACGGCAAGCAGAGCGTGGCGATTGTAAGACAAAGCCGGAACGTTGCCGGGCTATTACTGGTGGCGTGAGAATTTACGTCGCGCCAGCCAGGCCACGGACAACATTCAGCAATAGAATATATTAAAACAAAACAAAAGTTCTTTGAAAAAAAGCTTCTATGGTCTAGTGGTATGACGTGTCCTTCACATCTTCGCCGATGACTATTAGAGCGGACAAGGTCCCGGGTGTACGTAACCATCAGTCGACGTTAGCGATGAATTCCAACTAATCCATCGCAGTCGATACCCGGTGGAAGTACATGATCGATCCGTCGATGAATGTGAGCAGGCTCGTTGTAGAGTCAACCATTCCTTTTTTGGTACTCGAATCTTCTTCGTTTCTCCCGTACCAACCAACCTCTACCCTTGCAACTAAAGTCTATTATTTTGCTGTCTGATCTGTTCGCGTCGTCCTGGATTGCTTTCCTATCGTCCTCAAGAACATGGGACCCGCGATGTACATCCGCCCGGCCCAAGAAGGAGGTCTCTATTTTGCCGTAGCTCTGAGGAAACGAAGGCAAATGTACAATGTTCCCTACCTATCGAAGGCGATTGATTGTTATGAGTGAGGCTTTTATGATACGGACACACAAGGACAGCTAGGTGAGAACATGAACAGCAACCATCTACATTGATCCTATATATGCCATGCCACGCCTGAAAAGTCATGTCGCTCGTGTAAGTATGTACGCTACACAATCTACCTTAGTCTACTACAGCACTCTACCCACCCGTCTCCACCACCTCCGCCAACCACTGCGTCAGAGCCCCAGCCAACACCGCCGGCAACTCCTGCACGTCCCGCACGATCAGGTAGTAGTTGAACGGGAAAGTGTCCAAGTACTTCACCATCTTGAGCTGCATCTCGCCCGCTTCATCCTTGGCGAACTCCGCCGTCTGCAAGTCGAGAATACTCTGTTTCGGCCCGCCGGCAGCCTGCGCCTTCTGCGCCGCGGCATCCACCACGATGAAAACGACCATGATGCGTTCCTCCTGCGCCTGCCGGACGAGCTGGCGGATAGACGGATGATCCTCGCATACGCCGTCGGAGATGATGAGCTGCAGCTGCCACAGCTCGCTTGCCGAGCCGGCTGCTTTAAGGCGAGCGGAGCGGAAGAGCTCGATCGACTCGGCGAGCAACTTGCGCACGTTCGTCCGGGTTTGCGCGAAGCTGAACTGCTTGAATATTTGCGCGCCGGCGTCGGAGGTGAAAGGCGTGCTGAAGTCGTGCGCAACGTTGACGTGCTCGCCGAAGCCAACCACGCTTAGCTCGCCGACCTCGAGCATGGACATCGCTTTGGCGACCAGAGCGACCGTCTCGAATGCTAGATGCTTGCTGTCACTCTCCGCCATCGATTTGGAGTCGTCAATGGCCAGCATGATCTGGTACGAACGCTTGCTCGGCACAGATCTCCGCATCCAGATCTTGTCGCGCTTGTAGGAGGAAGCGATGTACGGGATGATGCGCTTGATGTTGAGTCGCTTGCCGGTGCGGAAGTCACCACGCATCTTCGTGGCCTGCGTCGGATGCAGTACCAAGCGGAGACGCTCGGTCAGCACGAGCGCGAGATTGCGCGTACTGGCTTCGTGCTCGGACCACAACTGGCGTGCCTCTTGGAGAGTGAGTTCTTCAGCGGGATCGCTGCCGTCGAGGTGGGTATCTGTCAGTTGCTGGTCCACGTCTTGGACCTGGTCTTCTTCGTTGGCGGGAAGGTGCTCTGACGTGTTGTCGTCGACGTCCATGGTTCGAGGCTCTCCCACGAAGGCATTGGAAGCTGGATCGAGACGTGGCATGTTGCTGGGTTCAATTTGGAAGCCTGCTTCTTGCGTATCATGTTCATTCTGCTGGTCGTCGTGATCCTCCTCGAGCGGTGGGAGCGCGGTGTCCTCTTCACCATTGCTTGGCAATCCACTATCCTCGTTCAGCGCAGTAGATTGATCTACCGAGGCGGTGCCGAGCGCTTGCGTGTCTGCGGTCGTGTCTTGGTCTGGCAGGTGTTCGAACCGAGCACTCGACATGTCCATATCCTCCGGCCTCGATGCGCTTTCGTCATCCTGCTGTTGCTGTGCGGACTCAATCTCGCGGTGTTGCCGATACCACTCATCTAGAACATCCCCGATCTTCTTGTAAGGCAGACTCGTTTGCTGTCCCGTGGGTTGTTGCGGTAACGAGCTCATGTCTTGCGTACGTTTACTTTCGATATCACCGCTTGCAGTCGCATCTTGGTCATGCTGCTCTTCCGCACCAACCTCGGCACGCTCATCTTGCGCGGTAGACTGCGCGGCAGATTGCGCGGTGTCCTGAGTCTGAGCGTTCGTGGAGTCTCCGCCGTGACCAGTTTCACCAGACACGTCATCGTCGTTGGATTCGGCGTTGCGTGCATCTTCGTCGTCCTCCATTAGAACGTCGGATAAAGCGCTTTCGTCCTCGCCACCCTCGTCACCCAAGTCGTCGCCTGCTTCAAGGTCATCACTGAGTGACTCGGTCTGACCGAGCTCGTCAGTCTCCTCAGCTGCTGGTGCTTCACGATCAGGAGAGTGACCCCGGATCTCTTCGCCGGCCGCATCGTTGGGCTCGTCAACATCTTCCTCGGAAAGTCCGTCCATGTCGGAGTCCACGTTCTCATCGACATCTTTACCGTCCATGTTGATGTTTGCGGGCAGGTCAAGATTCTGCTGATGCTCTGTATGAGGGTCAGTCTGCTCCATGTCCTGTGATTCGACTCGCTCCTCCTCGTATGGGACGTCATCGGTGGCTGCCGCATCGTCTTTTCCAGGCTCATACTCATCCTGATGCGTGCCTTCTCTCGCAGCAGCTGCATCGTCGTTCGTAACCGAGCCTTGAACATCATCTCCTTCTTTGTCGGGACGCTCATCGTTGGTACCTTCATCCCACATCTTCTCGTCCACGGCAGAGGGGCCATTCTCATCCACTGTGCCCGCTTCTTCATCCACGTCACTATCCGGCCCGGCAGATTCATCTCCATCACCTTCGGCTTGGTCTGAGCCGTCCGCCTCTTCCCCAAACCCACCTTCCATCTCTTCATCAGCCATGTCCACGGCATCCTTCTCATCAGCGAAATCCTTCGAGTCACCGCCGGTCTGAGGCTCCTCAGCAAGCTCTCCCAAGTCTTCGTCATCCCCGACTTCCTTGCTGATATCCTCGCCACCTTCACCGTCACCCAACCCGGTCCCAGTCTCGACTTCTCCAGCTTGCTGATCTTTCGAATCCGCTTTCTCTCCCGGCGTGCAGAAGCCGCGTTGCGCCAGCTCCAGGAAAGAAATAGCCATTTGATTGGCGAGTTTGTTGGTCTCGAAATGTAGGCTAATGGTACTCTCCAGCAGTCTCTGGCAGGTTTCCCCAAAGACGTTGATGATTGGCCATATGCTTCGGCATACTGCTGCGATGGCAGGCAATGAGTCGCCACCCTCAGGTGCGATGTAGGCGAGACCAGCAAGTAGGAAGTTCATACCTTGGGTAATAGTCTCCAGCCGTAGGGTGTCGAGCTGACTTTTGAGCTCCGCACTCTTTAGTACCAGCCATCCCGGTTGGCCCGCTTTCGCCGCGGACGCAGCGCTGAGCCTCTCGACATTCTCGACAGCACCGAGCATGGTATCCAAGGTTCGCTGTAGCTCACTGATCCACGTATCGAGCGTCTGCCAGACGTGTCCGTTAGATTGATGTGAAGAGATTATCGCAGTGTTAGTCCATTTCCGGATGTGACTGAGGATGGGGCTTGTCTTCGGGTATGATTCAATGCAGACGCTAACTGCTGCCTCGAGCCCTACACTCAGCTCCAAGAATAGATCACGCAGTGATGCAGCCCTGTCGCTGCCAATACCGGTGGGTAAGGGTGGTTCGGAACGGACTGCTTCCTCGAGATCGGCAAGTTGAAGAACATTGGCCCTCAGCTCTCCAACAATGGCCGAAAGGTCTTTCCCAGCCAGGTCCGCTTGAGCTTGCAAGAGCTGCGTACAGGTCTGAACGATGACTCCAAGACAGCGCGCGTGAGAGCCGAGCGCCATTGATGACAGATTGTGCTCTTCGACGATTGGCGTCTCCATCGAGGCGAGCGAGTACAGCTGACGCAACACTGACTGCAGCCGGAGCGTGCCGTTTAGGTGAGCAGAGAGGGTTGAGCGCTGTGCCATGGATGTTTGCAGCATGCTTTCGAGCAAAGTCATGCATCGCGCAGCTTCACCTGGGGTCAAGTCATCCGAGTGCTTCCTCGCGCTTTCTCTGACGGCGGGTAAGATAGTCAAGAAGCTGTGGAAGTAGTGCTCGGCACCAGCGAGGAGGGAGCTCTTTGGGCGCGCAGTCATCGCTGGAACGTTACTGAGCACAGTGTGCAGTGCGGCCTGTTGTGATAGAACGTCATCGCCCATGCTCCGCTGAAACCCCATGCTCTGTACCTCGCGGATAACATCAGCCAGCAACCGGCGTTTGCGTCGTTTGAGGTCTTGGACCTGATTCTTGTTCTCCACATTGAGGACCGCCGGTGTCTCCTTTTGCAGGCTTCGCATTCCCTCGCGGACTTCTGCGTTGTATCTGGCCACCTCATCGGAGGCGTAGCCCTTCGCCAAGCCTTCAGTCTTCGTACGCATCATTGACACAGTCGTTTCTACGTGTCTGAAGCGCGCTGGCCGGTTATTCCAGGCGGCAATCTGCGACGCTGTCGTATTACGTTCTGCGACAGCTGGCATAATCGTTATACTTGCCATGATGCTGATGGTTGAATCGGTGAAGGGACCATCTGGTAGAACGCCACCAACGAGAAGAGGTCCCACGGAGCCCGCGAGCAAAGTTCGGTACTTGCGCACCAATCTCAAGAGTCGCTTGTGTGAGGAGGCAGCGCTTTGCTTGAGTGTTTCCACGTTGCGGTCTTTCCAGCTCGCCACTTGGATGACGTTCTTGATCTCTTTCTCCAGATCGGTCCGCCCTTTCGCTAGCTTCTGGGTGACGGCATTTTCGAATCGCTCGTGGTATGCAACGAAGTTTGCCAAGGCTTGCTGCACGTCAGCGAAATAGCGTTCTTGTTGGACAAGAGACTGCAAATAGGCCTCGAAGTCACGCAGCATGTCCAGTCTAGGCAGAAACTCGGCAAGGCCGCAACTGCCAATGAAGGACTCCAATGTCTGAAGCAGCCCTTGGGTGTGACCTCTGACTGCCCCAGGACTGTCCTGGAGTGCGCGGACAGCGGCAATGATGTTCTCGTAGGCAACGTACCACCACGAGTGAGCAGCTTTGCGGCAGACATGATCCTCACGGTCAAGGAGTCCTGCCCAGCTGGAAAGCTCAACCTGGCGCCAGCTCACAATCAGGCTGGTCAGTTCTTCGAGCTCATCGATGACGTTGAACTCGCGACTGGCAATCTGCTGCCACTGTGTCATGGTAGCGTGTAGCTTCTCCAGGACAGGCATGAACTTCAAAAGCGGCTCAGCGTGGCCTGTGCCAAGCACTTGGTCGCATACACGCTGCACCTCTATAGGAGTCGCATGCTCCGGCCACGCCGAATGCAACTCGTCGAAGCGGCGCCGGATCCCGGTGACCATTTTCCTGACGCGCACGGCCTCTAGGACGTTCGAGTCGGTGTACATGTTGTACGAGGTTCCCGCTTGGACAGTCCCGGAAAGACTATTGGTGAAATTGTGGAGCGACCATAGTATGGAAGGGACGTTCTTCTTTTCTCCAGTGTCGTGTTTACCCGCTGCCATAGACTGTGTGTATCGCTCGAGAAGTACCAGTAGCGTCTCGGGGCTGCCTGTGCGACCTCGAAAGATTGCACGATGCACTACAGCGATCTCCAGGGTGAAATGATCTGCAGCCGTCGTATCTCGCGCTAGGGCTGTATTTGAGTCTTGGTAGCTCGGAAACAACGCAGCGAGCTCTTCCACAGACGCCTCGTCGGTCAGATCGTCCTCACCCTTGTACCGGTAGAGGCTGGTGTTCGCGGCCGAGCGTTTCTGGTCATCACTCAGCCTACTCTTCCACAAGTCATAGAACCGCTCGAATTGCTGATCCACCACGGGGAGTAAGGTAGGTGACAGAGTCGGTAAACCGCTGGCGTGGGATCGAGCTGCCAGGATGGACAGCGCAAGAAGAGTATCCTTCTGTCCAGGTCGGCCAGAGAACAGCTCGATGAAAGCGTCGTCCCCCGACCAGTCTCCATAGGATGCATCGACGAAAGGAATGATCCGCGCAAGACCGGCCATAGAGTTGTCTTGTAGCGCAGGCATTTCAGCCTCGACCCTCAACTTGCGGCCAACTCGCATGCAGTCGATGAAAGCAATGATGGGGCCGGTCACGTCGCCATAAGCACGATACTGGTGCCCGAGTCTGTTGCGGATCCGATCAAGATTGTTCCAGAGTAGGCTGTCATCTGCGTGGAAAGCGGTCGAGCCTTGCCATAATGGCGCAAGAGCGCGGGTCAAGCCATCAATCTCAGCTTGAAGCTCGGACATAGCCGACTTTGCAGGCCTACAGACCTCCTCGACAGCGGGTTCGGATCCCATACGAGAGATGTCTTCCTGAACGGTACGGGATCGCAACGACCCATCCTCTCCGGAAAGCGCTGCTCGGAAGGTCTGCAACGCAAGAAGCTGCTGTTGGAGTTCGAGCAATGTTTGACGATGGACATCGCGCTCAATGCGAGGCCGCAAAGCAGGGTCGAAGGGCGCACGGGGGAGATAGAGAGCTAAGCAAGCCATTCCGTAAGCCGTCCAAGCTTCTGCGGCTGACGTTGAGCTGGAGTGCCGGTCCGTGAAAGTGCTTCGTAGGTAATCGACCACGTTGCTGAAGGCCGCCAGAACCTGTCCCAAGGCAGCGCCATCATCAGCGCTGCTACTACTGGGATCAGAGCCCGTAGTGAGGGATGACGGATTGCCCGCGTCGATATTGGCATCCAGCTTGACGAGCAACTGTGACGCCATAGCCTGTACCCTCAAATCTACCGGATTCGACGCAAGCGTGACCAACACGGTTTTCGTGATAGACATGAGACAGGAGTTCAGCGACTCGACCTCGTCCAATCCAAGTGTGTGGGCGTAGCGGCTGATAGTCTGGCCCAAAGCGCGGCTCTCGTACTCAAGCAGATCCAGGTCTCGAAGGCTGACCTGAGTGGCGTTGGCGACATGCTCGACAATAGCGACCCAGAGAGATTGGGCAGCTCGCTGACTACCAGAAGTTTCACAAACTGGGAGCATCCGAGGCAGCAAACCAAGTTGCTCTCTGACTGTCAGCTGGGCGCGAGAAACCATCGTGAGTATGCTATCGCCCGTGCTGCGCAAGGCTAGCAACTCTACTGCTGCAGTCTGCTCGTCAGGGAAGCTGCGATCTGCCAAGCTGAGAAGTGCCGCATGTTGACTGAGAGCCTCAAATACATGTGCGAAATGCGGTGCTCTCTCTGATCGTGTGACGGCAGTCTCGTCAGTCGTTGCTGGCACAAGAAGTTCGAGCCGCCGAGAGACTTCGAGTACATCCGCGTTGCCGCTCTTCGCAGCCTTCAACGCGCGGGCGAATGTCATGCGTGTCTGGATCAGGGTCGGAATCGGCACGTCGAAGCGCCGGCAAGCCTGGTCGAAACGGTACGCGACCTGCTCAAAACCGAGTACCGTCTCAAGCTGGGTCATTGATGGTGGCATCGGTGGCTTGAGAATTGCCCACAGAGCAGCGCAAGCGCAGCCCGTGATGGTAGCGTTTGAACCAGCAATGCCGTCCGTGAGCAGCAGGCATTCCGACAGAAGGCCACGTACTGGAGACGGTGCACCGCGGCTCGCATCCTGCGTTATCGATCGGAAGGCGGCTAGCCAGGCAGTGAAGAGCGTCGCATCGTGTACGCCCCTAGCTATGATCTGCAGTATGAAAGTCCAGTACCCACACAGACGATGAAGGGTAGCCCTGACCTGCAGCCTTTGTTAGATTGAACGTATATGGAGACGGGAATGGTGAACGTACTTGACTCGACTGATGTAACGGCACGTCTTCAACGGTCTGCAGCCATCCAAGTGTAAGCTGCATCATTGCCTCTAACGCGGCGAGTAGCCCGCGACCCGAACTTGAGTGTTTGCTTCTCGAAACCAGTGCTCGCTCGGAACGCTCCAACAGACGCATCGCCGACTGCTTGGTCCTGCAGGATGAGACTTGATCGGACAGCAAGCTCAATCTGAATTCGAAGTCATGTACCAAAGCAAGCGTTGAGGCTTGCGTGTAGAGGGTCTCAGATTGTTGAACAAGTGCTTGGTTGTTGAGAGGATGAAGGGTCTGAAAGAATGCCTTACCATCAGCTACAAGCATACTTACATGTGAGGTGGGCTGACTGACCTGTACACGTGCAAAGTCAGCAGACGCCTGCGCTTGGCCTGTCGCGCGGTCGTAGAAGCCCGTTAGGAGCTTTAGACCGTCCTGCGATGGTACAGCCGCACTGGTGCTGGACGATCGCGCCTGGCCATAAAGGCCGGATTCCAGCTGCGCAGAGAAACGGTGCGCCAGCTGCTGATCAGCGATGCTCGCGTGATCTCGAGCAACGTGGCTGATCTCTTGATTGAGCACGCCGTCAGTCTTGGCGTCGATCACCTTCCAGTGGCGAAAGCGAGCGATCGCTGACTCGGGCTCTGGAGAGCGGAATTGCATGTGCGAGTCATCGGAGCGTGCGAGATACAGCTCGACTGCCCTGTTCCTCATGGCTCGTGAGAGCTCGCCGTAGCGAGGATCAACGGTCAGGAAGATCCTGAACCCTGGGTGTGGGCGGATGATGCGCGGCGAGCCGTCGGCTTCAGCGTGCTCGTTGATGATGAGCAAACCGTCTGGCTCGAGCAGCGAGTTCAGGCGGTCGAGCACCGACGAGCTGCACAAATTAGCATTGTCCAAAACCAGCCATTTACCTTGTTCGAGTGCTTCGACCAGTAACCCGTCGGTCCACTCGAAACGAGCTTTGTCAACTGCTGACTGCG
>NAJQ01000301.1:0-32991 GCA_005059865.1 Friedmanniomyces simplex
GCCAGTAGCGGAAGCCGCCGTCGCTCCACAGCTTCTCGAAGAACTTCTCACGGTCCTCGGGGGTATCCTCGAAGGTGGTCTTCTCGCAGAAGTCGTACAGGAAGCCGCCAAAGCAACGCTCGCGGAGGTCAAAGAGCTCCGGGTACCACTTCTTGGCTTCTTCTTGCTCTTCGGCGGAGAGCTTCCTCAGGCGCATAGGCACAGTGAGGTTGGGCGTGCGCTGGAACACTTTCAGATGGCCGGCCTTAGGACCCCTGCGCAAAGCGAAGAGTATTAGCGCCAAAGCCCTCACATGGTGTTTATACACCCGGAGTTGTGCGGTCGTCTACAGGCTCTCCGAAGGACTAGTGCTTGGTAGTACCCAATTGACTTGTACAGGCGCTGATGTTGCGTGGGTGTCGCGGAGATCGACACAGACTACACACCGGACCTGTTATGGCCGTGTACTCGCTCACTTACCAAGCTTGGGTGATCTGCACGCCGGATGCTCCAGTGCCGATGATACCACAGCGTTTCCCGCTGACGTCGATCTCTTCGTCCGGCCAGAAGGAAGAGTGGTGGACGATGCCCTTGAACTTGTCGATGCCCTCCCAAGGAGGTACCTGAGTTGATGGTAGAAAGGTCAGCAGAGTCCTCAAACAGCGCACCAAGATTCCACCCATCGGTGTGACGAACGTAACGTTTGGCGGCGAAGCCAGCTGCCAGGACTAGGTACTTGGCCTTTGCAGTGCGGCCGTCCGCTGTCTTGACGTACCAGCGGCCCTCGTCAGTGTTGAAGCGAGCTTCTGTCACGACACTTTCGAAGGCAGTCTGGCTTTTGATGTCAAGGACTTTGTCGCAGTGATCAAAGTAGTCTCTGAGCTCTTGGTACCCAGGGTAGTTGTTCGGCCAGTTGTAACTATACAGGTCAGTCCCGCAGGTGAAACAATCTCGGGGGCTTGCCAACTTACGTCTTCCACGTTTCTGGGATGGAGAGCTGATACTCTGGCACTTCCGAGTCGACCATGGCTCCGGCTAGCCTCGAGTTCAGTATACTCCCGGCAAGTCATGATCGCGCCTTACGTACGGTAGCAGTTCCATCTCCAAGTACCACCGAGATCAGTCCCAGCCTCGTAGATGACAGTCTTGAGTCCGGCCTTGCGAAGGGAATAGAAACAGAACACTCCACCGAATCCGCCTCCCACCACAAGAGCGTCGACTTCCAGGTTGTCGGCATACGGTCCATCGGTTCTGCTCCGCCTCCCGTACTCTCGGAGCTGCGTCTTGAGTTTTGGGTTCGTCACCGGGTCCAACATCTCGCCTGGGTCGCCCATGGTTGCGGTAGTATTGCAAGTCCGATAAGAGGTATAGCGGAAGGCTGGTCAAATGCTGAGCGAGTCGGTGCGCGGTGAGCCATCTTTATTCCGCCCGTGATCTTTTCCTCAGAACAGGAGGGGTCGATGCGGTTCCGGAAGCGAAGTGACATTGGAACCTGGAGCTGTGTCGGTTGTCGCGACATGGTCAAACCAGCTGAGGGTGATCTGCATTCGATCCCTCTGGTCACACGCCCTCTGTGCAGCTGATTCCCGGTCTGTGGTCCCAGGATGGACGTGGCACGGCAGACCGATGGCGATCTTCCCCTCGGGACACGATGGTGCAAGCTGCAGTCTGACATGCGGGAGCTTCTTCGAAGCCGCAGGCGTTTGTGGAAGACACTTGTATGTCACATGCGAACCGCATCGCAGGAACCGCACTGCATGTCGGAACCGCACATCTGCAGGAGGGGCATGTCTGCAGGAATCACATGTTCGTGAACACATCGGCTGGAGAGCAACAAGCTGCCCTTTCGTGTCAGATTGCAAATAACACTCTTGGCCAGTTGAGCAAGTCTTCAAAACCTCTTGCGCCTACAAAGTGAAGGCCAAGTGTTCACAATATCTTCGGACGTTCCACTCAAACATAACGCTCACAATGCCGTTCTCGAGCCAGGCCACCAGCGATCTCAAAACCGCCCTAGACAATGCTTGTGCAGATGGAGAGTAAGGCCTTCCTGGCGTCGTCGCTGTAGTGGTCGGAAAGGACGGGGCAGAACACTTCGCGCACGCCACGGGTAAGCGTGGTTACGGTTCGTCGGAGACAATGACGCTCGATTCGATCTTCTGGATAGCTTCCTGCACCAAGATTATCACGGGCGTGGCGTGTATGCAACTTGTTGAGCAGGGAAAACTGTCCCTCGACGATCCAGCGCAAGTTGAAGGGCTGTGTCCAGAACTCAAGGATGTGAAAGTCTTACAGCCGGACGGAAGCCTTGTCGCGAAGAAGCGAGGCATCAGTCTGAGGATGCTGCTCACGCACACAGGTACTGCAAGCCATGCTGATCCAGGAGCTGTGTCAGAGAATTGTTCACTAAGCGGATGCTCCAGCTGGCTTCGGCTACACGTTCTTTCACGACGGTCTTCGTGACCACAGTAAGCCGATCGGTTTCGATGAGTTCTCTGGGCACCCCAGCGACATGGTCCAGCCACTCGTTCATCAACCGGGAGAAGGCTGGCAATATGGAGTGGCTCTCGCCCCCCTCATCCACGTCCCCAGAAAAGCGCTGACACGCAGCTCAGGTCGGCATAGACTGGGCTGGATTCTGCGTCGAGCGTGCGACCAGTCTGTCATTGAATGACTATTTCCAGCAGCATATCTTCTCGCCACTAGGCCTCAAGAACATATCCATGTTCCCGCCAGCATCCATGAAAGCGAACTTGGCGTACATGAACGGTCGTGGGCCTGAGGGTGGACTGTTTCCCCGCGATCATCTGCTGCACCGGCCCTTGGTGGTCACGAATCAAGCGGACGTGGAGCGATGCTGCAATAGTGGAGGAGCAGGATGTTTTGCAAAGCCCCAAGAGTACTGTCGTGAGTACTATGACGCATAGCCACAGGCAAGCGATCAACACTCTGATGTACATGGCAGAGATACTCGCAATGCTGCTCAATGACGGCACATCGCCAACCACCGGGGCACGGATCCTGCGGAAGGAGACTGTCGATATGATGTTCGAGAACCAGATCCCGCAGTTTCCCGAGTTCGGGAAACAGGGCATTCCTCCAGCGAAGCCCGACTTGACGAATGCGATACCGGATCTGTACCCGGGTCAGCACCAAGGCTGGGGCTTGACGTTCATGCTGTCGGACGGGCCGACTGGAAGATCGCCGACGACTGGCCATTGGGCAGGTTTGCCAAACTTGTATTGGTGGTGCGATCGGGCGCAGGGTGTCGCGGGCATGATCTGCTGCCAGCTTCTGCCCTTTGCTGACGGCCAGGTCCTGAACCTGTGGGTGACCCTTGAGTCCGCGGCGTACAAGGCACTTGCGTAGGTGATATCATGTTTGTAGCTGCGATGTGGGTAGCCCGCTTGGTATCAATTGGACGCAATGGATGAGCCAGATAGCCATATGCGTTTGTTCTGCGTTCAAATCACGGAGATACGTACCTGCGCACAGCATATACCTCTCGAACAAGTATAGAAGACTTGTCATGCCCGAGTACCTTGTCACGTTCGTGCGGAGCGGGTTGCTTTGAAGTGACTGGATGAGGCGGCAGCTGTAGCCATGTAAGTGCATGGTACCTAATGTTGATGTGGTGTACTGTATATGTACGTGGACGTCTGGATGGAACCTCAAGGCCGGAACTCTCGGCTTCAGCCGAGCGGTAACCTTCCCCGCAGATTTCCCCGCAAGCCACCTCTCACTTATGCAGGGCTTCGACATGTACATGTACATATGCATGCACCCTCCTCCTAGTCCTCCCCAAGTGCGAACAGCCGGTATTTCGATCTCCCAACTACGCTGTCAGGCTGTCGGATGTTCGTGAGCTACTTCGTGGATGGCCTCGTCATCCCTCCTCGCAACCGCACTCCTTAGTTCATCTGTAACTTCGACGAGCACGAGTAGTAGAGTATCGCTAGACGAGAATGCCGCCCTGCCAGCGACGACGCTCAAGCGATACCACCCGCCCACCCCGCCGTCAAAACAAGAATTGCGACCAGTGTCGCGAGGGGAAACGGCGTTGCGACGTCCAGATCAACCCATCATCCGGCTCCAAGACACCGGACTCGCCATGCACAAACTGCACAAGATGGCGAAAGCGTTGTACAGTTGGATGGATCACGTCTCTTGAGCGACGAAGATCCCACGTTGCTGATCCCGGCTCGCTATGCACCAACATCTCCTCCGTTGTAGCGGATCCTTTTTTCTGGCCAGTCGACACCATCCCTACTCCTTCTTTGTGCCTCGACGCAATCAACCCCCTGCTCGACGGCTACTCGGGCGCTCTGCTCTCCAGTGAGAGCTCGTTTGAAACCGATAGCCTTGCAATCGAACCGCTCTCGGTATTCAACCCTCTGGAGTTGAGTCTCCTTGACGAGACGCAAGATCTAGGCGGCTTGGGGTTTGGGCTAGACGCCTCACTCTTCCTTCCCACCATGACCGGCGACTTGGGTCACAATGGACAATCTGATCATTCACTTGACGACGTTGACCTGAACACAAGCCAATGGAGTTCTTACGGGGACCCCGTTGACCATATGTCTGAACCAATTGGCATACAGGTCTCTCCATTTCCGACGAATGCGATCAACTCCTTTGGGCCGCATCCGCGAGCGACATGGTCTGCGGAAGACCAGACGCTTGAAGACTCGTGGCAGCTGAACAACTATGGCTCCAGCAGCCCTTATCAATTCACGCCTGTGGACAGGATAGCCTCGCCCTTCACCTCACAGTTGTTAGCAGAAGAGAACAACCGACTGACCATTAAGAAGGGCCTGATGAAGATCTACCATGACTCCATGGAAGGCGCACTGAGCTGCTGGCTAACGGAAAGGAACTGTCCGTACTCTTCCGTAGTATTTGACGGAAGAACGGTGTGGAGCTCTGACTGGGCGAATCGGATCGTCACCAGAGTGTGCGATCTGGACACGGCATACTCGACGACCGGCTATCTATCGGCAAGAGACCAGCAACAAGCTTCGAGAGTTCTAAATCTGGTGGTCATGGCTTTTGCCTCACAATGGAGCCAGACAAGCCACGGACGTGTCGCTTGTACTTCGACGTCACCGACAAGTCTGTCAAGCCAGCAAGGTTCAGCGACCGGTTGCCAAGATGCCATAGACCTTGCGGAACCCGAGGACGACGTTTTTGGACGCAACATGCAGAAGACTCTCTGGCAACAAGCCAGCAAAGCTTTATGCGAAGCGTCCGAGAATACATCCTTTCGAGTCATCTTGGCCGGAATCATCTTCTCCTTGACTCAACGCCCCATAGATCCGGGGGAGTTTGAGGAACTCCGCTCTGGTCACCACAACGACCTCGCCCCGCTCTACGCGATTCTTGACCACGACGGTCCACCCATCGTTCTAGACGTCGCGCTGCGCAAACTGCAGGATCATCAGCGCAGGCTCGAGGACGCCAAAGATGCTTCCGCACATGGGCTGCGAGCGAGCCGTGCTTTGCCGCTGCAGCTATCAGGCATTCACAAGCAGACGTTTGGATTGCTGTATTGGCTGGCAGTAATGTTCGATACCCTCTCCGCCGCTGTGAATCGTAGAACGTTCGCTATATCCGACACTGATAGCAACAGCGTCAATACGGAGGCGGTGGTCGAAACCTCAGCGGGACTCGACGACTTGCGTGACAACATGGATGCCTGGACTGGCCGTCCAAGCACGACGAACCCGTCTCGCCCCTCTGACGTTGACGTCTGGGGTGCTTATTTCCTTCACCAGCACTCTCGAGCCGGCGATGTCCGCAAACAAAACACTCGCTGGCCCTGCTCCTACAACGACGCCGCATCCTGCCTAGCCGATGCGGCTCCTGTCAAGGTGCTTCTCTTCCGCCGGGTAGCACAGCTCCAAAATCTATCCTACAGTCATTCCTCCGCCGTGAAAGTCGAAAGGGGTATTGAGGCGGCAAGAGAGGTCTATGACCACTGGAACAGCACCTACGGCCGCTTCATAGACGACTGCATCCGCCATCACGAAGACCTCCCAGCTCGAATCCAGTCTTGGTACATTCTCCTAGCTGGTCACTGGAACTTGGCCGTTCTCATCCTTTCGGACTTGATCGAAAAACTGGATGATACACAGAGGACTATGCCCTTCGACCGACGCAGTAGACGATCGATAGACTATGCCGGGTCCCTCCGCGCGCGATCCGCTTTCGCCGTATCAGAGCTGGGCCGTTGCTCGCGATATGGGGATGAGGACTCGTCGTTCTCACAGTCGCCCGGTTTCCACCACGCCGTGAACAAGGCTGCGCTACTGACGGAACCTTGGACGATGGTTCTCGTGCGCTCGTTTGGATACGCCGGCGCGATCCTGGCCAGGCAGGCTGCATTGGAGTCGGAGCCGCTGTCCGGCATTACGACAGGCTGTACCGCGGGGGCGAGAGAGCGGTTGCAGTATTGTATCGATGCTTTGTCCCTACTGGGTAAGAAAAGTGGTATGGCGATGTGCGCAGCACAAGTGCTCCAACAAGCTGCAGGGAGGGCTGCATGGAAGAATTAGGAGTTAATCAACAGCGTGCTATTATTCTGTATAATCAGTCCGATCGAATGGGCGGCGCTAGCGTGTAGAGGCGTTGGATCCGCGACTCTCAGTAACGTCTCTTTGACTGCCCCTAAGCCCGTTAAAAGCTCTTGACAAGCGTAAGTAAGGCTGCACTTTACATATGTAATAAGGCTCTGAGGTATGCTATACTTATAGCGAGCAATTGAAGTCTACTGAGGGTCTCCAAGATATCATTGTCGGCCAACTTTCTCGGCTGGGCTGTTTCTCCGCCTACCGACGTCCAACTACCGAGATACGCCAACTACCTCACAACAATGACCATTCTCAATGCTTGCACTGACATGACTACGCCGTCGAGCAGCAGTGCACCTTCGGTCGGCACTGGCGTTCTCGACGTTGTGGCTTTCCGTGCTCTTGCAGTGCCGGTACCCACGCAGCTGGACGACCCTCCTACGCTTCGAATACGGCATCCCGGGTACCCGGACAGCAACAACGTATTGCTTACGCTGCTCGCCAACGACAGTGCTGGCAATGTACGCGGCATACAGCGTGGCATCGTACATACCGCCTGCGCTGTCTTCGCCAACAACCGCTTCGACGGCCGCCTCTCTCAGTCATTGAGCCCCGTCCCTGACTTTGACGCGCCGGCTCCGGACAGCGGCGAACGGCTGCCGGCGGACAAAGACTACTTTTTTCACGTCCCACCCTGCGAGTCAGACGAACACTTACCATGGCCTGTCGTGCCAAACTTCCGCCAATGGCTCTTCCCTCACCAGGGAGTTCCTCGACCCTGGCACGAGAGCCACATCGCGAAGTTAGCACATCCCCTCGTCCCAGTGAAAGCCCGAGACGGAACCTGTCGTCTAACCGCCTACTCTGAAGTCCTAGAAGTGGCGCACATTATACCCGCTAGCGAGAGTGAGTGGTTTGCCAGCAATAATATGGACCAATATGCGCCAGGGAGCCGCCAGCGTGGCGCAGATGCTATTAGAGCGGAGGCGAACCTTGTGACGCTGCGGGAAGATATACTCACGTTGTGGGATGGGATGAATTTTAGCGTCGTTCCCAAGAGAACGGCGGCGGCGGACGGCGACGACTGGGCATGGACGGCGCACGTTTACACTATGTCGCCGGAGCTGCGTCAACTATACCACAACCACCAGCTACAACCGCTGTTCGGCGTCAAGCAAGAGTATCTCTTCGCCCGCTTCGCGTGGGATATATTTCCTCACGTTCAAGGCTTTCTCCAGCGCGAAGTTTCCCGGTGGCTGGTGGCAAAGAACGTTGTTCATGAATACACTCCTAGTGAATGCAAAACATTTACGAGCAGTAGCCCGAAGAAGCGCTCCCGCTCTAGGAATGATGACAACCAGGATGCCTGCAGCTTGGACTCCGGAACCGCTGACAGTGACGAGAAGGACGAACCGGGCAACGACGCGCTGGGAGATGAGGTGGAAGAAGAGATATGTCTACGCCGACGGCGCCAAGTAAACGGACGGTGGGAGAGGGCGCGGGAACGGGACGATGATCCACACGGTTTCAAGCGCCGGCGCGAGGTCTCTGAAGATCTCGACGATACTGAGTGCGAGCGAGGACGTAAACCGCGGCTGTCACCGTAGCAGACCAGAACAAGGAATTTTGACCAACTCGACCATACCCGCCAATCGACTGTAGTCCATACAATCCATGGACGTCTCAGCCGCACGCTTGAAAGAACGGACGGTATGCGGGTTGTCGCCAGTAACATGTTAAAGCGGCTCTTGAACCACCACTTCATGTGCTTTGCGGTTTCTGGCGCGGGCTCTCTCCTGTCTACAGTGTACGCTGCGAGCACGTAGTGTTGCAGGGTCTCAGAAGCTTCTTCCGATTTGCAACCAAACAGACTCCGAGGGATCCCGATATCCCGCGTGGCTCGAGGGGATGTGTGCTTTACTCTCTATGCCTCCTAAGGAGGGACATAGCCTGGCTGCCAGCTCGTGCACGTAATTGAACTGCCTTGATTTTTACTCTAGCACTTCAAAGGATTGTCTACTTTGAAGTATATGAACAACAATAATGATCTAGCAAGTAAAACAGAGCAGAGCGAATAGGTGTTCTCAATCCTGATGTATAGTCTCATTTATGGTGACCGAGACGCTAGCGGCAACGCTCAAGTCAACGACTGCGGAACCCTTAAAAAGTTTGCATTGCGTCACATCCAATAGCCGGAAATCCTCCCAGATATCTCCGTCAAACACCGGACGTACACTCTGGATCTCACTCTACCGCCACGCTCCGCTACGGCTGCACGGGATCAATCGGACAATAACCTCTTCGACTCAGGAAGGAACATCCAAGGACCGGATTTCGTTTTGCTTAGGCCCGGTTGCCCACCAAGGACGAGCAATATCTGGATAGCTATATAGACCGGATATCGCCACGCCACCAATTTGCTCAGACAAATCCATCAGTCTTCTCGCGACCACCCAGCACAATAATCCAAAGGCGTCGCTCACAACAAGCAGTCCAGTCCAGACCAGACCAGACCAGACACCTTCAACAACATGGCCTCCCTCCTCGACAAGACCGCCTCCGCCCTTGGCATGTCCACCAATAAAACCGGCTCCGTCAAACTGGCCGGCCACCCCATTCACAAAATCGGCTACGGCCTCATGGGCCTCACCTGGCGCGCCTCCCCGCCTTCTCAATCCCAAGCCTTCGCCGCCATGAAAGAGGCCCTCAACTCCGGCGCCAATTTCTGGAACGGTGGCGAGATCTACGGGAACGCGGACCGCAACAGCTTGCACCTCTTACAAGAGTATTTCACTCAACACCCCGAGGATCTCTCGAAAGTGGTGATTAGTATCAAGGGCGGGTGCGAGAAGAACGGGATGAAACCTGATGGCGGCGAGGAGAATACTCGCCGGAGTATCCAGGAGTGCATCGATGTGTTGGGGAAGGCGGGGAAGAAATTGGATCTGTGGGAGTCGGCGCGCGTGGATCCCCAGACGCCGATTGAAGTTACCATGCGGGCGGCGAAGCAGTTTGTGGATCGCGGGGAGCTGGGCGGGGTGTGTTTGAGTGAGTGCTCGGCTGAGACCATCAGGCGGGCGAGCAAGGTGATCAAGGTCGAGGCGGTGGAGGTGGAGTTCAGTTTGTGGGAGACGACTATTGTGAGCAATGGAGTTACGGAGGCGTGTAAAGAGTTGGGAATTCCGATTGTGGCTTATTCGCCGTTGGGCAGGGGGTTCTTGACGGGGAGTGTGAGGAGTCGTGCGGATCTTCCGGAGGACGATGTCCGGAGGCACTTCCCGAGGTTTTCGGACGAGAACTTTGGCACGAATCTGAAGTTGTTGGAGGAGGTGGAGAAGATTGCGAAGAGGAAGGGGTGTACGCCGGGACAGGTGGGAATTAGTTGGATCTTGGCGAAGGGAGGGAAGGAGGGGTTGCCGGAGATGGTGCCGATTCCGGGGGCGACGACGGAAGAGAGGGTCAAGGAGAACATGGTGCATGTGGAGCTGAGCGAGACTGATGTCAAGGAGATCGATGCGTTGTTGGAGAGCGCGGAGGTGGTGGGGGATCGGTATGGTGGGCCGACGCAGGCGTACAACTTCGGGAACAGTCCGCCGCTGAAGGAGTGAGTGATGTGTTACACGAGTAGAGAGCGATAGATGCGCGGTGGATGGGATGGTGATCAAGCGTCGTATATTGCTAGTATGTATGGCTCGTCTATGCTTCACGCTCCTACGGGTTCATTCGTCAGTCCTTGTCTGCCACGAGCGTCGGGAGTAGTATGGCATGCGAGCAGGTGGGAGAGTCAGATCAAGTGTAATGTATAGGTTAATCCGCATTCGGTTTCCGAGGAAACCGTCAGCATTGCAGAACTCTAGGTTCATCACGCGAAGGGGCTGAGGGTGGAAGGAGTAGACAGGCTTACCTAGACAGGCTTATCAAGACACTGTCGCGGTGGCATGGTGCGTGTACAAGGTGTCCAGTACCGGCACGTCATTCACTCGCCATCGTGAAGACGCTGGGTCTACCATTTTATGGTCGTATGAGGTGTAGTGGCGTGTCAAAAGAGGAAGGGTTGATGTTGGAGGAATCCTCAAGCTGAAGCTGCGCAAGGTCCGTGCAGAGGTGTAGGAACGGCACCTTCCACCTTGTAGTCGCGACTTGCAGCTGTTCGCGACCCATTGCGCACGCTTTGAATAAGACCACTCACCACAGACCATGGCATCCCCTCCCTCCTCCGACCTCAGCGACCCACCCTCCATTGAAAGCGACCACGAAGACGACGACCGCCTCAGCACCGCCGGCCCCTCCTCGCGCCCCAGCGTCGACCCCAACGCCGACCACGCCCGTCCCACCAAACGCCGCAGAACGGGCACCACCACCGCAACCGCCACTTCCACCTTCGACCGTGCCGACTCCACCGCGCCCGGTGACCGCGAACCCGACTGGGACACCCTCTCCCTCTCCTCCGACGGTCAGAGCTCCGCCCCGGGATCCCCCTCCCACGACGAATGGTCTCTACGCGACGAGGCGCAAACAGAGTGCCTATGGCGGGACTGCCCGTACGGCACCGCGAACAACAACGACGAATTGGTCATACATGTGCAGGGCACGCATTGCGCGACGGGCGGGCCGAAGAGGAGCAAGTATGTGTGCGAGTGGGGAGAGTGTCAGCGGAAAGCAAGTAATCACCCCAGTGGGTATGCGTTGAAGGCGCATATGCGGAGTCATACGAAGGAGAAGCCGTATTATTGCGCTTTGCCTGGTGAGTTGCATATCCAGTATATCATGTATGGGAGAGGACGGACGGCATGCTGATATGGACGCGGTATAGAGTGCGACAAAGCCTTCACCCGCTCCGACGCTCTGGCAAAACACATGCGCACCGTCCACGAGCCCGAACTCCCCCGCGGCGCAACCAACACCACAGACCTACCCACCCCCTCCAGCAAGTCCAGCAAGTCTGCTAAGAGCAACAAAGCCACTAATGGCACCTCCTCCACCCCATCCCACCTCAAGCCACCCCATCCGAACCCTCCTCCCCTCCCCAGCCACGACGAAACCGGCCAACCTATCCCTTTCCCTTCACCAGCCACAGACAACATTACCTACATCCCCGCGCACCACCCCATCACCGGTCAGCCGGGCTTCATGATCCACTACCCGCCCGATATCCATTTCTCCGCGTGGGAGAGCTCCATTCCCGCGGATCAGCTGATGCGGCTGTTGAGACGACAGTTACTTTGGGCGGAGCAGGAAGGGAAAGAATTGGAAGTCGAAAATGAGGAGCTGGAGGTGAGGAGGCGGGAAGAGTGGATGGAGAAAGAGATTCTGATGGAGGGTGTGCTGGAGTGCGAATTTGCCCGAGCCGTGGAGGGGGATGGGCGGGGTTATGGGGAGGGGGAGCTGTTGGGCGATGTGGGGGATGATGTACAGGAGGCTATGGCGTGTGATGTCGGCCCCGCGAGGAAGCTGAATTGGGTCCCTACTCGTCCTCCGTGGCAGGAAGAGGGGTTCCCGCACGCGCGTCGGCGGAGAAATGGGGCGTACGAGGACCGCCATGTCGGTGACGGGGAGGACTCTGTACAGCAGCACCACGACCACCATACCGCCGATCGACCCATGACACCACCCCCAGATGTCGAGGATAGCGGGCAGAGCTCCGCTGCTTCGCCACCGCCTACGGGCCGATCCGGGGGGTTCGAGGGGGAGAGGGAGCCGTGGGATAATTACTATGAGGATCAGATGGCGCATTTCGAGGCCCTGAAGGCGGGGCGGGAGAGGGAGCGGAGGGGCGAGGGGGCGGGCGAGGTGCAGGATGAGCAAGAGGATGGACGGCAGGAGGCGGAGATGGATGCTGTTGGCGTGCTGATGGGTATGAGTGGTGGGGCGAGATCGTAGGATGGGGTATGGCTGGTGAGTATGACCACGCTGTTGCGGTCGCAAATGGACGTGCCATCCGGGAATCCAGTTCATAACAGATGAGCATCAGTATTTGTATACTGCGGCTGCAGTGCCAGTCTTACGACCAGCTTGACACGCTAGCCAAGCGTCTTATAGGACCGACCACCGACCTATGGGTCGCGGACTCATGCCTCTCGGCATTGCGGAACAATATTCGAATCCGTATCGAGCCGTGCGTCTGCGCAGCAAGGTAGGTATCGAGAACTACTTGCAGATTACGCCAAGATCAAGATAGCCTGGAAGCGAGCGTGTCCTATACCGCCCCTGATGTCACTCTATTCCCCCAAAGTCTCCAGGACCGCCGACATGGCCCCTGGCAGATGGGGTGAGCCATTGTGGAGCGTACTCGGGGGGCACTCCTGCTGTTCGCAATGCTAGAGCTATAGGGGATCCTAATCGGGTATGACATGATCGAAGTGACCTGGAGTGAAGTCCGATATTGCTTGGCGTTGTGCTTGCCTCCGTGATCTGCCTCGTTTGTGAAGCAGGTCGACGTTCGTCGCTGCTCTCATGCTCGATAGCATCAACACCATCTACCGGTACCCGCCAAGCCGTGTATGTCTTGCATGTGATGAGTGCAAAGGTGCCCTCGATTGCGAAAGCGCACAAATACCCCACGTGCTTCCGGTGCGCGATTTCCGACCAATCGCAGCGCACGTTGACGGCACCTGCCTTTTGCGCTCGGCATGCTTTCAAGCGCTGCACATGCGACGACCAACAGAAGCGGGCACGAGGGCCACGCTGTCGCGTGCTCACCCTTGTTGTCGACCACTCAAGCACTAGGTACCCTCCTGCCCATCATGTCAAGTCTGTCCAATTCAGCCATTGCAAGTACTCCATCTCCACCACCTCACCCTCCTTCTCACTTCTCCCCCTCCTCGTCCTTTCCTCGCGTCCGTCTCGCCCACCACGGCTTCATACACCAGCCAGCTCTTCTCCGCCCGCCGACCCGGGCCCGAGACGTCGACGAACTCCAAGACCGCGAGTGACACCACCACCACCACCATCATGCCCCGCCCGAACCCGCCGCCCACGCCCGGCTCATCGAGCGACATCCGGGGCAAGGAACCCTCAAGTAGCAGCCTCGCCGCCCCCGCTTTCAACCTCCCGCCAACGGCGTACCAGGAGCCTGATAGGTTGAGCAACAGCTCGTCCACGCCTTCGGTGAATGGCTCGGACTCTTCCTACCGTCCCGTCTCACCTCCTTCACCCGCGGACTTGTCGCGCAAGCGTCCCGCGACGATGCAGTCCGGTCCCGCCGTCATAACGAAAGATGACTTCGCGCTCCCGCCGCC
The DNA here is from genome assembly GCA_005059865.1 of Friedmanniomyces simplex. Classification (NCBI taxonomy): domain Eukaryota; kingdom Fungi; phylum Ascomycota; class Dothideomycetes; order Mycosphaerellales; family Teratosphaeriaceae; genus Friedmanniomyces; species Friedmanniomyces simplex. Next base: position 13,787 of record NAJQ01000301.1, read on the forward strand.
TCCGACGAGGTCGCGGAAAATCATACAGATGAAGCCGAAGGATAGTAGCGGCGAGCAGCAGGCTTTACCTACCGCGCAAGCTGCGAACGTCTCGCCGCTGGCTGTGGGCAAGACGCCGAGCGCAAGCTCAGCAGGCGGGAAGAGGAAACAAAATAACAGTGGAGCGACTGCGGCTGGTCGCAAGATCGCGCGCAAGACGGCGCATAGCCTGATCGAGCGACGGCGGCGGTCGAAGATGAATGAGGAGTTTGGGGTGTTGAAGGATATGATACCCGCCTGTAAGGGGCAGGAGATGCATAAGCTGGCTATCCTACAGGTAAGGGCTGATCGTGGGCTGTGTCCAAATTTCTGCCATCACTGACATTCGACAAGGCCAGTATAGAGTACCTCCGCTACCTCGAGCAATGCGTCACAGACCTGCAAGCACAGAACAACTCCCCGCGTCCCCAGCCGCCGCCGTTGCGTGCCGAGCGGGAAGACGACGAAGACGATGACGACGAAGACATGGCGGACGATAACGACGACGAGGCAACAGCCGCCTCGACCCCGGCTACGTCTGCGCTGGAACAGTCGGGCTCTGCGATTTCGCTGCCCTCACTCTCACAGCTCACGACGACCATATCAAACTCCCCACTCACCTTCAGTGCGGGTGCGGGTCGACACTACTCAATCTCCTCCGCCTCGCAAGCGAGCTATAGTCCTTACTTCCACTCCACGCACACCTCCCCGGCTTTCGGCCCGCAGCTGTCGCACATGCACTCCGCGCCGCCATACAGCCACTTTGGTCTCGGCAGCCCCGCTCTACGGCCTATTGACTCTGGCGCACACCCCTCGTCTCTGCGTCAAGTAGCCGAGGGCGCGGTGACGGAGCTAGCGGTGGAGAAAAAACGGGCGTCGGTCTCCAGGCCTGGGGGCGGGAGGAGGAGCGATCATGATCTTGATCAGGAGGCTGCGGCGGCGTTGAGTATGCTTAATCACGATCGGAGGGCTTGGCGGGCTGGTGCGTCGGGGTCGTCCGTGGTGGAGGGGGCTGCGGGGAGTGGTGGTGCGAGTACTGGGATGAGTGTGAGGGATCTGTTGAGTGGTTGAGACTGATTCCGCTGCGTTTCTGGGTTTGAGTTCCTTCGACCCTTGACCTGTCGGTGGTGGATGGCGGTAAAGTATAACAACGTGTTCACGGCGCCACGAACCAGATTTCCGGTTTGGAGGCATCGGGAGGACTTGAATCGAGGTGGCGCGGGCATACGTGCTGATGGGCACCGGCGGGAAAGTTTACGGCGCTGTGGTGTATCTCGGTGGGCAGGAATGAAAATGCACACGCTGACCTGGACTACTGCGGCTCCCGAAACTATATTCGTCGCCCATCGTTGTGCTGTGCATTGTGATCTGCCGTGTCAGGTCGACTGCGTGGGCCATGATCCATCCCATATATGAGGTCCAGGCTTGGCAAAAGCTGTTGCATATACGATGCGATGAATTGTTGCACCTCACCACGAGCATGGAGATCAACGTTCTGATCTGTTCCCGTCCAGCTGGTTGCTCGACGACTTCATTGCGTTCGTACATGGACCTTCGCATCGCGCTGTCCACCGTACATCGTTTGTGCAAGGTGTAGCCGACACGAGATTCCTTCCCCGCCATACATGTATCTTGGCACGGTGGAGGGAATCTGTATCATGCACGCTCTAAGCCGTATGCGGCAATGACCTCGAAGCTAATCTCTCGCGGTGACGTCCAGACAGCGCAAAGACGGCCGCACGCGAGAGAAGCGCCACCACAAAACGCCGGCGGTGATCTGCTTCTCAGCTTGTCGAGACGGGAGCAAACGCTGCTGAGATAAAAGGTCGGGGGGCCCCACATCCGCATGCGAGAGCACCTCCCGCAGCGACCTTGAGCCTCGAGTCCCCCCGTACCTCCATACGCAAGTATACTGCTTCAGGCCCCAAGATATACCATTCCATCAATAATTTTGTACTGCGAGGCACCCGCCACCATGGAAAAAGAAACCCACCTCTCCGGCGCCTCCCCCCCGAGCTCCGACGTCGAGCCCGCGCGCGCCACCACCCTCGTCGCCGGCATCCCCGCCGTTGACCTGGACGGCCTGACGCTGTACGAGAAGAAATGCGTCCTCATTAACCACGAGATCGACAATAACGGCATGGGCCGCTACCAGTGGTACATCTGGGGCCTGTGCGGGTTCGGGTACTTACTGGATTTGCTGTGGGCGCAGGCGTTCGGGTTGGTGCTCAGTCCGCTGGAGCAGGAGTTGGGCTTTCCCGGGAAGTCGTCGGGCAACATCTCGGTTGGTACTCTGGCTGCTTTATATCGCATCGCCCTGTCACTTCCGCTTGTCCGAACACAACGTGCTAATTGCTCGCGCAGGTGGCATTCTCCTCGGGCCTGACGGCGGGGGCGTTCGTCTGGGGCATTCTGGTCGATATCGTGGGTCGACGATGGGCCTTCAACCTGACCTGCCTCATCTCCGCCGCTTTCGGCTTGGGCCTCGGCGGCTGCAACAGCTACCCGGCTTTCCTGATCGTCACGGCCTTTGTGGGCTTCGGCATCGGAGGCAACATCCCCATCGATACGACCATCTGCCTGGAATTCATCCCGCAGAACCGCCGGTTCTTGCTGGCCCTGCTGTCAATATTCCAGCCCATCGGCGTCGCCATCTGCAGTGCCATCGCGTACGGCTTCATCCCGAAGTTCTCCTGCAGTCCCAACTTCAGCGAGGCGAATCCGCTGCTTTCGTGCAATAAGGTGGCTGCTGGCGCCGCGTGCTGCACGCGCGCCTCTAATATGGGGTGGCGCTACTTGATGTTCACCTTGGGATCGATCACCCTCGGCATCTTCATCCTACGCTTCGTGGTCTTCAATTTCAAGGAGTCGCCGAAGTTTCTGGTGTACCGCGGATACGACGATAAGGCTATTGAAGTGCTCCAGCACATCGCGAAGACGAACAAGCGGTCTTGTGGAGTTACAAAGGAGGATTTTGATGCTCTCACGACCGAGCAGGACTCCAACTTCAGCCGAACGGAGCTACTAGGTGCCGGGAAAGTTCAACTGCAGACGACCATGACGGAGAAGTTTCTTATTGAGGGCGCGCGCTACAAGCTGTTGTTCAAGGGATGGCAGATGTCGCGGTTGACCATACTTGTGTGGTTGACTTATATCTGCGACTTCTGGGTGAGTCAGCAGTCGCTAACCCTATGACGGCTGTCTGAGACGTTTGCTAACAGGGCCACTCATTGGGTTGCAGGGCTTCACTCTCGCGGGTACGTGACCCACATCAACGCCACACCTAGATATCTCAACTAACCTAAAAAACAGGCACGTATCTCCCCACTGTCCTAGCCCTCAAGAACGGCGCCATTGCCTTATCTCTCAAGTTCACCTACCGCAGCTACATCGCCATATACACCCCGGGCATCTTCGGCGTGCTCTTGGGTGGCTTGATGTACGCCTTACCGCGCGTAGGCCGCAAATGGACCATGGTCTTCTCCTCCGCCATGATGGGCGTCTCCATCTTCATCTTCAGCGCGGTCAACAGCGAGGCCTCGAATATCGGGCTGAATGTCATGGAGTACTTCTTCCAGAGCATGTGAGTTTCTCCCTACCAATCGCCCCTTTTGTCGCACAGTGGCTAATTGCTTTGCCCCCCTTCGTCAGGTTCAACGCCGTCCTCTACGGCTGGACGCCCGAAGTCTTCCCCGCGCCCATCCGTGGCACGGCATGCGGACTTGCGTCGTTCTGGGGCCGACTGTTCGGGATTATCGCGCCGCTGACCGCGCAGTCGCTTATACCGACCGCGGGTTTGCATGGAGATGAGCAGGCGACGAACCGAATACTGTATCTGGCGGGCGGGATCACGTTGGGGTGTGTGCTGACGGTGTCGTTGCTGCCGAACAAGCTGCTGGGGAGTCAGAGCATGTGAGGAGTGTTCCGTTCAGGTCTGTGGTAGTTAAGGAGGGGGTGAGGTGAGGTGGGTATGTTGAGCGTTACATATACCAATCCGAGTGATGCAGGGTTGCTGCGAGGTTACTCCGAAGTAGCCATCGAGGCCTTCACTGGGGATGACACCTAGCTATGATCCTCGCGACATAAGCTGCAGCTGTAGGTATTGCGAGGCAGCCGTACCTGTAGTCCTCGCTCTAATAGTAGCTGTGGCCCCCGCTGTAGCAACGACAGGAATATGGCATACCTCGCAAAGTCAAAGTCTTTGCTCGAAGAAGGAAAGTGTAAGTGTATCTACATGTACATATGAGCAGCACGGGACGGCAAGGTCGCGGGACGCTCCGTTGATGAATGCATGTACTGAGGTGGTACCTCCGTCGCGTGCAGTCGCTTTTATTCGATGGGCTTCTAGCGCAGCCTTGTTCGACTTCAATCGTCCTCCGATGTTGCGACCGTCCTTGACAGAGACAATCCCGGACCCGCAGACGACGGACGATAAGCTGCCGACCATGAAACTTCGCTCCACATCGAAGTCTACGGGCTATGGCGTGATCGCGGTGGTAGGGGGGGCGATTATGGATCTGGTGTATGAAACCGAGCGCATGCCTAGACTCGACGAGTCCGTGGATGCGTTATCGCTGGCCTACAAGCCGGGAGGCAAAGGTTCCAACACTGCTATCGCGATCTACCGGGGCCAGCGCAACAAGCCGACGCCGCCAACAGGCCCAGCTGGCAGTGTTGCGTCCCCAGCAAAGCAAGGGAGCAGCAGCAGCGGGGCTGGCGTCAAGAAGCAAGAAGACGTGAGAGTATATCTCAACACTGCTGTCGGCAACGATCATTTCGGCAAAGAGCTGATGAGGAGCCTCCAGCAAAATGGAGTTGACACGTCTGGTATCGAGACTCTCGAGGGAAGCCAGACCGGCACCTGCTCTGTTTTCGTGGAGAGATTCTCCAGAAACGGCAGGGACATCGGGTTCCCGGGAGCGAACACGGATTGGCAGCCGGGGTATAAGGACTCGGTGGAGTGCTTGGCGGGCGGCAACAAACCCGACCTCATCGTCGTACACCTGGAGAACGATCGGAAGGTTGTCGAAAGCATACTGGCGACCGCAAACAGGCATGGGGTCGACACCATACTGAATCCGTCGCCGGTGTACGCTCTCCTCGAGCCAACCTACAAGACCGTCACCCACCTACTGCTGAACGAAGTCGAAGTCGAGGATCTCGCGGACGTGCCGAAAGAGCTTGCAACGGAGGAGGCAATGCTCAAGGCTTGCGAGCATTTCATGGAACGAGGTGTGAAGCATGTCGTGATCACGTTGGGCGAAAGGGGAGCCTACTATGCCACTGCAGGTGCGCACGGTCTCGTCGAGGCGGTGGACGTCGACGAAGAAGACATGAAGGATTCAACAGGAGCAGGGTAAGTCATCGCCATTGCTCAACGCCACTCCCCGTTTGCTGCAAAAGCTGATACCGGGACCTCTCGCAGGGACACGTTTGTGGGGACCTATGCCCTTGAGTGCGTCCAACAGAAGCGGGGGAGAAGCCCGTGGGACATCAGGAAGGCTGTTGAGAAGGGTTGCAAGGCTGCGGCAAAGACTTTGCAGCAGCTTGGCGCCCAAGATGCAATACCTTGGGCCGATGAAGTCTGAGAGTGGATAGTTGAGTTCCTCCGCAACTCGGACGGCTTCGGCCCGTTTCCCCAAGCGCGACGTGATCCGGGGCGATGCAGCGACCCCTCCGCAGAGACAGATGCGGGAGGAACGAGACCGCACTAAATGAATCGCAGGAGTGTCTGCGAGGGGACTACACAACATGTACCTTTGGGGAGGACTTGGGAGGTAGGGAGTTGTGGTAACATCAGACCCGCACGATCTGGCTTCCATGTTGGCTACGTGTGTGCGTGCACTTCGTTTCACAGTGCTTGCTCTCCCATCCTATTCGGTCAACTGTTGGATTTGAGAACCTGATGTAACAAGTCAATCCCGTGAGGCTTTGATATCGAAGACGATCATCGCCACGAACGGTTTGTTGCGACCAGAAGTGTGATTTAAGTGGCGTTTCCTCAAGTCACCCTCAGCCTCAATCAATTCTTGTTGGTTTGTCGACAGAGAAAGGACAACGGTGACGTCCAAATCGTATTCACTGCCATCGCCCGCACACAATCCTCGGATCATCACATTGAGGCGGTCAACATTCTATTCTCACGCCTCCGATCCTGCATCTCGCGCCTCCCTTGACCGCGATCTCGCCATACTGAGTACTCGACGGGATACGACCCCCAAAACCTTACAACAACACGCCTTCCCCAGTTCGACCCTCACAAGCCAGCCCATCATAGCCAACATGTCACAGCCAGGTATGACATATGCCAGCGCAGGGGTGTCCATCGATGCGGGCAACCAAGTCGTCCAGCGCATAAAGGCCGCAATCGCCACTACCAAACGGCCCGGCGCCGATGCCACGATTGGCGGCTTCGGAGGCACGATCGACTTGCACGCAGCCGGCTACGAGGGGGGCCCACACTCGTCCAGGCTACGGACGGTGTAGGCACGAAGCTAAGAGTTGCTTTCGCGATCGGCAAGCATGATACTGTCGGTGTTGACTTGGTGGCAATGAACGTCAACGATCTCGTGGTCCAAGGCGCGGAGCCGTTGACCTTCCTGGACTATTTCGCGTGTGGGAAGCTTGATGTCGGGACAGTGGAGTCGTTCGTCGAGGGTGTGGCCGAGGGGTGTAGACAAGCAGGATGTGCGTTAGTCGGGGGGGAGACTGCGGAGATGCCGAGTATGTATGCCGATGGCGAGTACGACGCTGCTGGCACGGCGACGGGTGCGATTCGGCGAGGCGACAAGTTGCTGCCTAGGAAGGAGTCAATGGTAGCAGGGGACGTTCTTCTGGGTCTTCAGTCGAATGGTGTGCATTCGAATGGCTTTTCGCTGGTTCGGAAGATCCTGGAGAAAGAGAAGCTTGACGTCAAGGACGCGGCGCCATGGAACAAGAGCGTGACTGTCGCCGAGTCCTTGCTGACGCCAACCCGGATCTACGTGAAGCCTTGTCTGGAGGTCCATCGACGAGGCCTCGTGAAAGGGATGGCCCACATTACCGGGGGTGGGTTGCTAGAGAACGTACCTCGGATGCTTCCCGATTCTTTGGCCTCGGAAATCGATGTGAGCGCCTGGGAGATGCCGGCCGTCTTCCAGTGGCTGCAGAGAGCGGGCGACGTTACGGCGGCGGAGATGGCTCGAGTCTTCAACAACGGCATTGGCATGGTGTTAGTGGTGCCTGCTGCGCAGGTGAACGAGGCCGAGTCACTCCTGCAAGAAGCCGGGGAAACGTCCATACGCATCGGCGTACTGGTCGAGCGTACCGGTGAAGCGTGTCTGTTGAAGAAGCTGGAGTCGTGGAAGTAGAAAGCTCGTTTTGTAGACTACGGTACCTTGTTTCCTGTACTCTGTACTCAGTCTTGTCAGTCCCCCCAAACCCAATAGCAGCGCTACTGCCGCCACTAGCTGCGGGCAACGTGCGGGGAACATCTACCGGACGTAGCATGTAGGCTGTGGGTGGCTTTGAAGATACATGGATATACCAAGGTACCCTTTTGAGACTTAGTCAGCCTCACATCTCCGGCATATACTAGCTAGATGTAACTCCTCGACAGTCTCTGTACAAGCACCGATTAGTGTCGGCCCTCGCCTTTCACATGCAAGGATCATCTAGTACTTGAATGTCGAGCGCAAGGAGTTCGTCTGCGACTGGCTCCGCGTGGCTTCGCCTGCTGGACGAAAGATTTGCCACCCTGCGGGAGCACAAGATCAACGTCTCCGCTGTTATCACGAGCGAGGATCTGTTTCGCGATCATTTCGAGGAGTTCGGCCGCAGACTTCGCGAACCCCGTTATACTGCGCTACTCGTCAAACTCCGATGCTTCTGGATCATCCAGTGGGCCAGTCAAGTCGATAGGGTCGAACAGCATCCATCTACATACAACCTCGTAGCGTTGATCTGGACGAGCATCTACGCAGCAATAGAGGTGACAGAGATCCCAGCACTTAGCTTCGTATTCGGAGGGTTCCCCGACGCTGACAGGCTGCGCCAGACCAGCATTGATGCTAATGAGAATCTGGCCCGTGAGAATCTTGCTGGCGTCGTAGAGATCATCGGCAACCTCAATAGTGCTGTACCCAGAGTACAGACCAACTTTGATCATTTCCCTCTGGACAACGCACTGCAAGAAGCGTTACACCATATCATCGACAAATACACCGACACCCTGCTGTCCGTCGTTCTGTGCATCAAGTCCGCGCGGGCCGGTGAGTACACGTGACATGTCGACCTTTTGGATGCCGGGGTTAACCTTCGTTTCGTAGCGCGAACCGGCATCCGAGCAGACTACATCGGCGGCTTGCTCAAAGGCGCTGCCGTTGAATTCGCCCAGCAAGGCGAGCTATTGACACGTGCGATAGAGAGAGCAAGCAGTCTCGAAGCGCAGAATGCCTCTTCAGATTCCTCTTCATACGGCACACTGGCCACGAACGACCACACGGCTCACTTCGAGGTGCTGGAACCGTTGGGAAGAGGCTCCGAGGGCGATGTGCACAAAGTCAGAGAGTCGACGACTCGGCAGATATATGCGCGGAAACAGATCCTGGTGAGAGGGTCTTCTTCGCGTGGTTCCCGGACCGTTGAGCAGGTCCAGAACGAGGTCGCCATCATGCGGAGTTTGAAGCACATGCATATCGTCTCGGTGTCCTTTTGGACAAAGAGCTCATTGAGCTGCAGTATCTTCCTGGAGCCATGTGCGGATTGCAACCTCCGCGCTTATCTGGAGCACTGCGTCGAGGAGAAATATCCCAATAAACTATTGGAGCCCATTATCCCATGGTTTGGATGCCTGCTTACTGCATTGGCGTTGGCACACAACCAAAGGATCGCGCACCAGGACATCAAGCCTTCAAACATCCTCGTAAAGGACGGGCAGATCTTCCTGACGGATTTCGGCGAAGCAAAAGACTTCACGGGCTACGAGACTAACCGAACGCGCAACGACGAAGTATGCGGGACACCCGTATACCGCGCGCCGGAAGTCAGGCCGGGTGTCCCAAGAGGCTTTCCTGCTGACATCTTCGCATTGGGATGCGTTTTCTCCGAGATGATGACGGTGCTGGCGAAGCGCTCCCTGGAGGATTATCAGGATTTCCGAGAGTCCGACAGCTCGGAGAATTCTGTAGCGTTCCGAGCCAACCTGGATAAAGTGCGGTCCTGGTACGAGGGACTGGTGTTGGATGACTACAAGCTGTACGATGTCCTAGAATACATGCTCAAGCGGATGATCACCAACGACCCCGAGAACCGCCGCACACCTCAAATGCTTTGGGATTGGCTCTTGAAGGATGAGTCGCATAACCGATACCACTGTCGCTCTCATTGAGCAGCCCGCGACTTGGACGCTTGACGAGGGAGAAGGCGCGGGTGGGAACGGTCTCAATTCTGCATGGCGAAGCATCGGTCCTAAGAGGTTGGTAATGTTTGCAGTGCAGCGGCGTAACGTCGAGGGAATCATTGACCTGCTGCCTTCCATTTGTACGTATATATTGGCTCGTCTCGTTCAAAGACCTGTTTATAGTCGATCGGACGTGGTAGGACGTCCTGGATGTGGACTGCTTCACAGCGGGCCTTGACGAGGTCGAGTCAATCTCATCCTGTAAACGGTCAGCCCCGGCTCAACAAGATCACGGACGTGCAATTTTAGCCAACTCTGGAGAGCAAAAGAGGTCCCGTGGGATACTCGAGACTACCCATGTGCACCAGCGATGGTCAAGGCATACGCAGAAGATATCGTCCAACCTCGATGTGCCATTTTGCACCTTAGACGCCGGCCAAGTTCTGACCTAGAAAGATGGCACACCGGTTGTTGACTTGACTGTACGAATTACCGTACTCTTCCACTCCAGCGTCAGGTGGGATGAAAAGTGCCAGGAGTGGGTGACTGTAAGTTCTATAGTCTATGTATCATCTATGGTATACCTCTAGATCTTGATGCAACCGCCAATCAAATACGACTCGCTTTACCAATCACCTGATCGTAAACTCATCGATGCTCTTTTATTATCGTACAACCAAAGTAGCCTAGATGTCCTTCCGTGCGAATTTGCTGTGGTTCTTCCGCAGTGTCCCGCCATACCGGTACAGCACGAACGGGATCGGGACGAACGCCAATCCCAAGAAACCCAGCAGACTGGACGCCCAGCCAACGCCCAGTCTGTTGTACATGGCAGTGGCGAACAGGGGGAACCCGGCGCCCAGTGAAGACCGCATCAAGTCGTTACCAGCCAGCACGGAAGCCGCATAATTCGGGTAAGCATCCGGAAGATAATTCAGCACACACTGAAACAGGATGAACGTCCCGATACTGAAGAACGACGTCCCGATGATCGGCACGATCCAATGCACGCTCGCCCGCGAGCTCCAGCCGAACCAGAAGAGGGCGATGGGAATGCAGAAGCCGCCGACGCAGGCTGGCAAGAGGCGTTCTTCGGGCGTGACGTTGCCGTTTTCGTCGAAGCGGGGTTCGAGGTAGTAGCGGAGGTAGAGGAAGAAGGGGGGGATGACGACGAGGGCGCCGACGAAGAGGCCGAGGTAGGCGAGGCCTTCTTCGCCGAGGCCGAAGTGGTAGATGTCGATGAAGACGATGACGAAGCTGTTTTGGGGAGTCAGAAAGGCTTCAGATGAGAGTGGGAAGAGGGGAACGTACGATTCCAGCCAGATGTAGAGGAGACCGTAAATGAGCGCGATGTACAGGTTCAGTAGGAAGACCATCGGCTCCAGGAAGTTGAGTGTGATCGGCCTGACAAGCGACATCATCACAATGTCCTTCGGCGTCATCTGCTCGCTGATAAGCTCCGCCTCGCACATGAGTTTCTGGTCACCCGTGATCTTGCGAAGGCGGCGGGTGCGTCGAACCAAGATGTTGTTCGCGCTCGTCTCGGGCAAGAGGAAGAACAGGAATACCAAGCAGAAGGCGGACAGCCACATCAGCTCCCAAATCGGCCACGTCCAGGGTGCAGTGAAGCCTCCCTCGACGAAACCGAATTCGACGGCGAAGCCTCCAACGAGGGGGCCGAGAGTGGGACCACAGACGGCTGCAACACCCCAAATACTCATCGCGTACGCTCGCTTCTTTGGTGTATAAATGTCCGCGAGCGACGCCCCTCCCGTAGCCAGCACCGGGGAGCCGAAGAAGCCGGTGAGGAATCGGAAGGCGAGGAGCATGCCGAAGTTCGAGGCCAAAGCGGTCGGTACTTGGAAGGCGACGAAAATGAACAGCGTTCCGAGGTAGATGGGGTTCCGTCCGATCTGCGGGATCTCACTCATTGGACTCCATATCATTGGCCCAAGCCCATAACCAGCGACGAACAGCGACAGACCGAGTGTGGCTGCGACACGGGAGACGCCGAAGACGGAGGTGATGCTTTCCGTGCCGGCCGAGTAGATGGAGGACCCGATGTAGACGGAGGTCGTGAGCAGGCAGATCTCGAAGGTCACGAAGACTTTCTTTGTGAGACTCCAGTTCATGGGGTTCTCTGCTCGCAGTCAGTCTCGGAGTGTCCATTGCACCGGATAAGTAAGCGCGAGGACATACCAGGGTCATTCTCGCCGTACCACGAGACGATATGCAAGTCTCTGCCTTTCTCGGGGTCGACCTTGACGCCACTCGCATGATTGACTTGTCCATCCTCGTCCGCCACCCGCGTTCTCGACGAGTGATCCGAGGGTGTCCGCGTGGGATCGCGCCTAGTCGCAGGCGATTGCAACGTGAATTGGTCGTCTCTTGTCCTCACCCCGCCAATGCCCTCCATCTCCGCGTCGCCCTCTGGCGGGTTGGCGTCGCCATGGTGAGCCAGGCACCCGGACTTCTTCTCGTCGATATACCGTGTCCAGATTGATGGGTCGGCCTCCTCCGCGTACTTGAGGTATCGTCCACGGGTTACGAAGCGTATGAGGTGCCCGAAGGCTGTATCCCGGATAAGCTCCGCCATGAAGGGTTGATACGCAGTGGGAGATGCTGGCAATGGGGGTGAAAGGGCTCTGGCGCTGCAAGGGGAAGGAAGGAAGTGGAAGTAGTCCTACTTGGAGAGAACCTACATTGCATGTGCGCCCGCGCGCGCTTCTCCCAACGATCGTCATGGATCAAAGTCAAACGGTCTCTCGGAAAGGCGTGCAAACACCGGCATTACTCACGGAAGTGCCCGGGTAGATCTGATCGCGTGTCGCCGAATCGCCACGATGCGATTCAGGTGTCGGAGGTCAAAAAAGCTTAAGTCCAAACACCAAGAGAATGACGTCTTTGATATCATGGCTTCGTCGGCAGCTCGGAGTCTCGCTTGAGCCGGACCCGCTCACGTGGCAGCCCCAAGGCATGGCAGCCACGCCAGAAGGTGGAAGCTTTCTCGCCCCTCAGTCGTTTCGTCCAGAGACACACGAAGAGAAGTATACGTTCACTGGTCAGAGGCGACTGTGCGCGATGACAACAACAAGCGAAGCGTTGTTGGGTTCCGTTCATGGCCTTCGACTACCTGAGGTAACTCTCTCCCGCCCGGAGCTCTCCAGCAGTGCTGTACCCACCGAACACATCACCCCTGAGTTCGTTCAGGCTAAGAGGTATCGCAGCCCGAGCATACTGTAAGAACAACCGCGGAGTCACTACCGATACACCTTCTGCGTCCCCACATTCACTTTCCTCTTCCTCAGCCTCCCTCGCTCATCGAAGAGCTCTTTAGTCGTCACGAAATCTGTTTTCTTCTGTACTCTGTCCCATGTCGTGGCAGGCTTAGTTGGTGGTGACGACCGGCATCCCACGCCGACTGTAGCTGCGGTGGACCACTTGTTAGAGGCGACAGAGGCACTTGTGTCCGGTCGCTTCGTCTTTGACGGTGGTGGGGCTGAGATAGGTCGCCAACCCGGCGGCTTTGTCATCAGGGTAGATCTCTCAAGAGCTCGTTGCTTTATTATTGGCGGGAGTGGGGGCGGGGGCGGTGGTGGTGCTCTGCCACTGGGTGGCTTCGTCATCGGGAGACGCTCTATTATTTCGGGCCAGTGAACGTGCTTGCTGTTGGCCATGGCGGATGAATTGTTCGAGGTGTGAACGTAGTGAAGTTTGACCACTTAGCTCTCAGGCCGATCGAGACTCAAGATGTTGTGCGTGTGCTGAATGGTATCACTGTCTAGATGCTTCGTCGGAGGATGGTGAGCGAGGGAGAGGACGCGTACAGTATTTGGGAAGGCCAGAGTGATCCAACCAAGAGAGGCGGTTTATATAGCAGTCTTCCGACATCATTCGTAGTGAATGCGCAAAGGCAGCAGTAATCACTGGTGCGCACAGGGGCCTCGGGTCGCCAGCAAGTACTGAAATTGCCTCGCGCAGTAAGGCACCTGCTTGTCACGGTGACTGCGACGTTTCCGGGGACTGGTTCAGTCCCGGTGAGGAAACGGTTGTCCTTTGGCACCGGCCTGGATACCGCGGCCGGCTGCCCTCCGGTAGGGTTCACTCCTCTGGTGTGCAGCTTTCCGGAGGCGGCCAGACTGCGGCGCCTTTTCAAGCCTTGCACATACCAAGCACACCCTCCCAAGGCCTCAACCTCAGCACCCCCTCCACCGCATTTTCCGGCGCACCTTTCGCATAATTCCCCGCCACCCACCTCGCCACCTTGACGGTCTTCGGGATCACCCACTCCACCTCCTTACCCGAGAAATTCAACACCGTCACAAACGCCTCCCCTCCCTCACCCCTACTCGTCCGCTTATAAGCAAATACACTCTCATGCTCCTCATCCAATACCTCATAATCCCCATACACAAAAACATCCTTATGTTCCTTCCGACTCTCTAGCCCCCGTTTCCAGAACTGCAAAACGGACAGATCGTCGTCACTCTTGTACGTCCGCTGCGCAGTCGCGTTCACGGTCTCGTAGTCGGTATTGACCATCATCCATGGCTTGGTGTCTTTGTCGCAGAACCCGGCGTTGGCTTCCGCGGACCACTGGACGGGCGTGCGGGCGTGATCGCGGGCTTTGCGTTGCAGGACGTGGCGGGCTTGTTTCCATTGGGTGGTATCGTTCTGGTGGAGGGCGTTCATTTTGCTCCAGTAGTTGATGCTCTCGATGTCTTTGTACTCTTCTGGTGGGATTTCCGGGCGGAGATTGCGCATCCCGAGTTCCTCGCCTTGGTAGACGTACAGGGTCCCGGCGAGAGTGGTCTGCATGAGACAGAGGAGCTTGGCGCTGAGGGCACGGTACTGGTCGCTGTCGTCGCAGTAGCGGGAGACGGAGCGCGGGTTGTCGTGGTTTTCGATGAAGATGCTGTTCCAGCCGTCCTTTTCCAGCATCAGGCGTTGGTATTTGGTTAAGATGCTGCGGATCTCTTTGGGCTGCCATTCGTGGAGGGTGAGGCGGAATGAGCCGGGAATGTTGTCGATGTCCACGAGGTCGAAGATGAAGATCATGTTCAGTTCTTTCCGGTCGGAGCCCACTACTTTGATGATCTCGGCTTTGTCGTGTACGAATGGCATCTCACCTACCGTGATTGTGTCGTATTTGCTTAGTACCTTCTCGTTGATGTCTTGTAGGTATTCATGCAGGTGGGGGCCATTAGCGAAGTGCTTTTGGCCTGGCTGATACGGCACATTCGGCTCGACGACTTCGGCGTCTGGGTACCCTTCCACCTTTGAGATGAGGTTGATGACGTCCATTCGGAAACCACTTGCTCCTCGGTCAAGCCAGAAGCGCAGGACATCGTGTACGGCCTCCCTAAGTTCGGGGTTCCGCCAGTTGAGGTCCGGTTGCTCAGGCGTGAACAGTGCCAGGTAGTACTCTTGTGTCTCCTCGTCCCAGGTCCAGGCACTGTTCGCTTCGCCTAGGATCATGCTCCAATTGTTGGGCGGCTGACGCTTACCCTCCGCATCGTACTTTGGTGGCTGCCAAATATACCAGTCTCGCTTTGCCGCGGATTTGCTAGACCGTGAATCGAGAAACCAGGCATGTTGATCCGAGGTATGGTTGACGACTAGGTCGACCTTGAGACCAACGGGTGGCAAAATCAGCATGGCAAGATGAGCTCACGCCTTTGCAAACGCTCACCATGAACCTCATGCCCCTCCCCTTCAACCCTTTGATCAACTCGTCAACATCCTCCAGACTCCCATACCGCGGGTCAATGTCTTTATAGTCCGAGATATCGTACCCCATATCGACTTGCGGGGACTTAAAGATGGGCGACAACCAGACGATGTCGACGCCCAGGTGCTTGAGGTAGTCGAGTTTGGAGGTGATGCCGCGGATATCGCCCCATCCTGGTTCAGTGCCGGAGTTGGTGGAGAGGAAGGAGGCCGGGTAGATCTGGTAGACGACGGCCTCTTTCCACCAGGCGGGCTTGATGTGGGAGTGGATGGTTGTTGTCATGGTCGGGCTGGGTCAGTGAGCGAGGAAGGGAAAGCTGGGTGAGGGTGTGAAACAGGTTGAGAAGGTAGGGAAAAGGGACAGCAAGAGGCACTTGGTATTACTCGCACTATCACGTCAGGGTCAATTCGAGCTCCGAGTCAAGCGCCGGGCAGGGAGCTGTTGTGGAGTCTTTCGCGGGTCGACATTTGTCTTCGCGAGAGTCATGCCCGAGTTGCACCTATGCGTAGAACACCCTGTGAGCGATGGGCATTGTTCGCCACTTTGTAGCTGGAGGTGTGAGAAGGCTCGAGGATGCATGGTGGCGACAGGGGTTCACGTTGTTTTGATGGGCTCGAGCGGGTTGCCATGTGCGCCTCACCCCGCATTGGCGACTTTCTTGGGTCCACGCATGTGCCAAGCGCTGTACAGTGTGTTGGCCAAGTATATCAAGTCAAGAAAGACGACGAGACAGTGTTTGACCTCGTACTCTCGCTGAACAAATCCTACAACGCATCAAAGACATCACCATCGCTAAGTCTGGCGGCGGGAGCAGACAAGAGCCGAATCTGAAGGGCATATACATACACACCGCATCAGCTACCAACGGACTCGAGGAAAGAGACGACCCCCGACCTCACAACACCCACAATGCGCATCGCATCGTTAGTCCTCCCCACAACCCTCCTCCTCACCTCCACAACCACCGCCCTCCAAGTCCAACTCCAACCACCACCACCACCACCCCCGGACTTCCACCCCTTCCTCGCCGCCCTCTCCCTCAACAACTCCACAGCCTCGCCCACCCCAACCCCCACACCCACCCCCAACTTCCACAACCCCCTCAAACGCCAAGCCACCATCACCTCCTCCGCGGACACCTGCCCAACCTCTTTCATCAACTGCGCCAACCTCGGCGCCCCGAACCTCTGCTGCGACGACAGCGCCGTCTGCTCCGCCGATTACGCAGGCCACGTCGCTTGCTGCCGCATAGGAGCCGCGTGTAGCGGGACGATCAGCAATGTCATTACCGCGGGGACGGTGAGTAATGGGGTATTACTCGGTGCAGGAGGGGCGACGAATGCGGCGGGAGGGCTGGTGACGGATAGTACCGCGGCGACGACGACGAGTGTTTATGGCGTGGTGGCGAGTAGTACGACGACGGCGGAGAGTAATAATGGGTTGGTGATGGCTACGACGACGGCGGCGGGGAGTACGGTGGGGAGTGGTGGGTCGACGGGGAGTGGGTTTGTGTTGGATGGGACGAGTACGGTTGCTACGCCGGGGTTTGGGGCGAGGAGGGCGGAGGTGGTGAGTAGAGTAGACCTCAATGATGCATGGGGACAGATGCTGACAGTTTGTGCAGCCACTTGTTGCTCGAGCGATATTGAAAGCGTTACAGTACCTGCCCATTTGAAGGCATTGGATACTGTGCGGACACTGCACATAGACTGTACACATCGCACCACATCCTCCGACATTCTTCAACCTCTCCGAAGCCGAGAGAAACGTGCCCTCCTTACTACATCTACGAATGCCCCACAATATCCCTCGTCACATATGGCTCCTCCAGATACTTCTCCTCCTCCGCCGTCAACTCCTTCCCCCGACACCCCAACGCCTCATCCATCCGCTCCACACTACTAAACCCAATAATCGGACTCGACACCCGCTTGTTAATCCACGCCAGCGCCACATGACTCATCTTCCACCCATGCTTCTCCGCCAACTCCTGCACGCGCTTGATCACCTCCTGGTCACTCTCGCTCTGCGCCGTGGACGTCGCACTCGCATTCTTCTTCTCCCCCTCACTCCGCACCGTCTTCCCGGTCTCACTCGGCGGTCGCGCGAGGTGGCCCCGGCACAGCGGCGCCCAGGGAATGAGCCCCACGCCCGTCGCGTCGCAGAACCGGTTCATCTCCCGCTCTTCCTCGCGGTAGAGCAGGTTGTAGTGGTTCTGCATGCTGATGAATTTCGTCCAGCCGTGGGACTCGGCGCAGTGCTGCAGCATCGCGAACTGGTAGGCCCACATGGAGCTGGCGCCGATGTAGCGCACCTTGCCGCTGCGGACGAGGTCGTGCAGGGCGCACATGGTCTCCTCGATCGGGGTGTAGGGGTCGAAGCGGTGGATTTGGAGGAGGTCCATGTAGTCCATGTCCAGGCGCTTGAGCGAGGCGTCGACGGCTTCGAAGATGGCGGTGCGGCTCAGTCCGCCGCGGTTCACGTACTCTTTGCTGGCGCCGATCGCTTGGCCGTAGGCGATGCCTCGGATGCTGGGGTCCTCGCCAACGTAGCCGTAGCATTTGGAGAGGATGACGAGTTTGTGGCGGGGGAGAGAGTACTTCTTGATGGCTCTGCCGATGATTTCCTCGCTAACGCCGTTGCTGTAGACGTTCGCGGTGTCCCAGGTGTTGAGGCCGCGGTCGTAGGCCGCTTTGAGGAGGGGAAGGGCGGCGTCTTCAGTGATGACCCAGGGTTGCCACGCAGGGTCGCCGAAGCTCATGGCGCCGAGGATGGGTACGGAGACACGCAGGCCGGAGGTGCCGAGGCGACGGTAGGAGGCTTTGGTCTCGTTGATGGAGTTAATGACTGGGTCGGAGGTCTTGGACATGTCGAGGCCGGCGAAGAGGTCGGTGGGGAGGGGTTGGGTGGCCATGATGGTGGTGGTCGTTGATTGCTGAATGGAGATAGGGAGTGGAAGGATAGAAGAAGGCGGGAAAGCGGTATGATAGAAGGGAGGAAACAGTCCTTTAACTTACCGCCTCGAGTATGTCTGCAGGCCACCTAAATATGGAAGCACTGTGAATGCCGTCTGCGTGGTGGGTGAGGGGCAGGCACTTTAGGCGAGATGGGTATTAGACGGAGTTTAGCTCAATCAGAGGATGGCCCTTGGCCGGCGTGCTGCTGAATGCGGATGCCGGCGGGTGCCTTCTGGTCGACGCAGAGTTTTGACGGGCATGTGGAATGCTCGCCACTGTCTCCCCTCTGAATGGTTGAAAGATGAGGCGGTTTGCAAAGGTTGGCCACGCAGTAGTAGGTGGGGAGTCGTGCCCGGCGCGGGAGGCAGCCTCAGCCTCAGCCTCAGGAATTACATCCGGCACTCATGACTCGATCAGATATCATCTTCTCTTAGGTTGCTCCTGCTCACTTCGGACAACAATACATTTCATCTCGGAGGTACGAGGCGACCGCCTCCTTTCCTACTTGGCCATCCACCCCTGAGGAACTGACGATGCCTCCAACACGGCGGAAGCGAGGAGGTCCTCTTTCGCTCTTGCCACGACCATACACATTCAGGAAGCAGCAGCACTCCCGGTCCTGCGACTACCTCCCAGTGTTGTTTACATGCTCATCTTCCTTCAACTTCCAACTCTCTCTCAACCCTCGCTGTTTCATCGACCTCTTCTCCCAAACATCTTCTTCGCTCCAACATCCCTTCGAGGGCCACATCGATAGTGCCAGTGCCCCAGCACAGGTGGATGCGGAACATATCACCGAATCCTCGTCCGAGTTTCTCCAGATACCCGCTCAGCGGACGACCGCGGATGCAGTACTCAGGTGGGAGGTCTTCGAGGATAGATACCCTCCCTCAGCCCTTGTCGGGATCCATTTCACCCGCGAAGGAGGAATCGGCCAGGACTCCCTCAGCGTTGATGAGACGTTCACTGTCCGCAATGGTGTGCTGGCACCAAACGAAGAACAGATTCCTGGTCTTATCGAGAGCTTCCTGCGGAATGTGCATACGAAGAACCCGGTCCTTGATGCGGAGCAGCTTGTACGGCAGGCACGCATCATCGCTAGCGACGGGCTGGGTTGGGG